>CAIGRO010159836.1:0-11661 GCA_903798355.1 Fraxinus baroniana | reverse complement strand
TACCATCAAACTTCCAAAACATGATGATATTTGATTCATAATCAAACTAGACTTCTAACCCAAGATTAATCAGGCTTCTTCCTTGCAACAAACTCCTAAATTACATATAATTTTTGTCACAAATCCTAACAGTGGTATACTTAACAATGGGAGAAAAGATTTGATTTTAATACCCCTTCGCTACCAAACTATGCTTATATCTCACAGGGTCACTCTCACTAGTTCCATCCTTAACTTTATAGACTCACTTGCAACTCACTATGGAATTATCCTTAGGTCTCGGAATTAGATCTCAAGTTTGATTCTTATTACAAGAGTTCATCTATTCTCTCATGGCACCTAGCCATTCATCACTTTTTTTCACTTCTCACAACTTCCTCATAGGTGTTTGCTTCTCTATCCACTAATTCTTCGTAACTGGCGTAAGCTATGGATAGTTAATCAATCTCTGGGATTCCTTGGTGGTCTCCTCTCTATCTCTAGCCAATTGACAGTTAGCTAGATGGTCTTGGTCAATAGGATTGTCTTTTACAATCTCCTTATCACTTCCAACATTTTGTTGATTTTGTGTATTCAAGATATTGAGGATGTAGACATTCACTACCTCCACCTCAACTGGGGACTCTTCCATAATAGTTTATAGATATTCTTTGCTCTCAATGCAAGATATCTCAGACCCATTACATGTGACATCACGACTTATGATAATTATCATACCCGTTTGGTTTTATCCCATAACCTATACCCCTTAAAAACTTTGGGGCAGCCTAAGAAGACACTTCCCAGATCTAGGTTCAAGTTTTTCCTCACTTTGATGAGAAAAAGTAGCACAGCCAAAAGTTCTAAGTATAGAATAGGCAGCACATTTACCGTACCAAATCTTGTATGTAGTGTTGCAATTTAAAGTAGAAGATGGTGTCATATTAGTCAAATAATGTGTAATCATAACATATACACGCCAAAAAAACTTAGGCACACCAGAACTCAACAACATACATCTAACTTTATCAAGTGAAAAACGATTCATCCTTTCTGCAACCTTGTTTTGCTCGGGAATGTAAGGCACTCTCCTATGTCTAGTGATGCTAGAATCATTACACAAATTATCAAATTCGATATTGAAAAACTTGAAACCATTATCAGTACGCAAATATTTTTACCTTCTTGCCTATCTTGTTCTCTATCTTAATTTTCCAATTTTTAAAATTCACTAAAGTTTCAGATTTCAAAACAACAAAAATGTTATTTTGCGACAACTTTTCGCAATAAATGATTTAGAGCGACACGTTTTTAAGATTTGTCGCAAATATTGATACGAGTAAAATAAGTATCAAAAAATATAAGGCGACATTAAAAGTTGTTGTGAAATATGAGAAGGCGCGACAAAAAATAACGATTGTCGCAATAAAAGTAGAGAAACAAGGCGCCAAAATATTTTTGGTGGGAAACTTATGGCGGAAAGCTTTTATTTTTTGCAAAAAAATGCTTGTAATGTAATGAGGTCTACTTTTTGCGACAAGGAATACTTGTTGCTAAAAATTCTATAGATGTAGGAAAAAATCACTACGAGAAAAACTATTTTTTTCAACCGTATGTTGTAGGCTCTAATATTGTCTTAGAGTATAAGGATACGACAATGTGCAATGCATGTTGTAAAAGGCCTCAAATGTACGTTGTTGTTAAGTTTTAGCGACATACTTCGTCTGTTGCTTTTATTATATTTTTCAACGTTCTTCGATTGCTGTCTTAACATTTTTTTTTGCAACATACTTTATTTTTTTGCAACAAGTATTTATTTTTTCATCTGGCTAACGATTACATTTTAATATGTAATATAATTTAATTTTTTTTTTAACTTTAACTAATTTTGATCAAGAGGAAAAATTTTATAATAAAAGCTTTATAACATTTCTAGAAAAAATTTATCTCCAACTAAAAATCAAAAACATCATTAGACGATTAAACTTTCAATCACATAATAACTTACAAAACGAACTACTAGGTTGTACCAATCCATAATGAAAAATAGATGTCTCAACACTTTAAACAAATAAATAAATAAATCATAATTCATATATTATCAGCATGCGATGACATGTTGAATATTGTTGTTAGTTCAAATTGTTGTGAAGACGTGCCAACTTGACCCGATACAAAATTATGTAAAATATATTAAAATACTTCTGATGGTAAAATTTCATCACTAATAAGAAAAAAACTATTAAAAATTTAGCAAAATTCTATTTTTTATCATTCCGCATTAAAACACACTTTCTCTAAGTTGGGATAGATCTGGACTGTAGATTATCAAGATCCAATAACAATCGTTGGATCCCTATATAAAAGTAAGAGTCTCATAGATTAGGGTTATATGAAAACAATTTGTTCTTTCTCAAGCAGTTGCTGCACATCCATCAGATTCTTCGGCCAGTCGTCATGCCTCTTCTCAAACATTTCTTATGTAAGACTCTAAAATTTGATTCTTTATTCAAATTCCTACATAGACCCGATTGGGTTTTTATTAATTTTTTGCTGCGTGTTCTGACTTCTGAGATGTATCGAAAAATTGGTTCTGTTTTGAGCTTCTCTAGAAGTTGTAAAATGAGTTCTTTGCTATTTCTGTTCATTTTCTTTAAATCTCTGCATCTTAGTTTGATTTTTTCTTGTCTTGTATGTATGTTGTTCTGATCTGATATTTATGGAAAAACTAGTTCTGTTAATATCTTGAGAAGTTCTGAAATGAGTTTAGTTTAACCGGTTATCTGAAAATCCCTTTCTCCATTTTCTTCCAATCAGGAAGCATAGTTCTGCTTTTCTTTACTGTAAAATCCCAACAGTGTAGCGAATTTGGATTCTTTTGGCCTTCTAGTGGCATTCCATTTAACTGCCATTTTTTCGTGTTTCACTCTAGTGCTACTCATTTCACGATTCATCTTTTGATGTCATCTTATAAAAAAGAACGAACTTTCTTATTATCTCGATGAAGTTCATGAATTTGTTTTAGTTTTCACTTGCTTGATTTAAAAAATCTCATGAACTTCTTTTTAGTAACATATTTACAAGCACTAGAATTAATGTTTCATACCTCTATAGGGATGAAGTAGTTGATCAGCCCATGCATTCTGCCTATACACTGGACAAACACATCCTTTGATGCCATATGATTTTAGTATAATGGTTGTAAAGGTGTCATATATAAACAAATTTGTTAGATATCTTTATTATGCTTTAACTTTTTCGAAGAATTCGTGAGGCATCTTTATACAAATATGAGGGTGGTACGTTCTATGCTATGAAATAGAAAAAAGTTTACAAAGCTAATAAACTAGCAATGTAGCAAAAATAAGTTTATTAGTTCTAACCTTAATACAAAGTTAATAAACTAGCATAATTTATTTTTTTTTTTATACTTGTAGCAATTATAATTTGGAATAGGTTATGCCAAAAGTCAACAAGTTGTGTGCACGATGTCTACTAATCCAGAAATCGTTTGGAAAATTGATGTTTACACATTCAATACTATGTTCACTATGGTGTTTGAAGTCCTAAAACTTTTTCTCTAATCTAATTAATTTTGATGTTTATATTAGGTAAAAAACGATAGGGGTATCCAAGTTTTAATAGCATTGCTCAGCTACTCACTCGAGATCATTGCAGGGAATATTTTTAGATCAGGAATATATGACAGATTTACGCAACGGATGATGTATCCAACTTCATGATATTAATGATCCAGGTAAGGTAAATGTGTATGCATATGTTGAGCTTTCTTTCTTTCTTCATGTGGTCTAATTATGAAAATAATTCACGGATTTCTATTCACTTTACAGGTAATTGTCAAGATGAAAGTTGTTTCCAGGTCCAAAGATGTAGTTGTAGCTTCTGAAGCCAAGAGAGCTCAAGCACAGTGGGTTGTTTTGGATAAGTAGGATACGTTTATATATAAACTCCAATTTATGTGTAGGTTACATATTTTTTCCTTAGCCGGAAGAAAGGTATTCCATTTGTCGAAGATAGTGTCTTCAATAGTTGGACCGATTCCTGTAATTGAGTTTTATTTATGTTGTTTTGAATTTTATAGTGAAGGAATTAAATGGATATATTTGCAATTTTATGTACATTTTTAGTTAGTTTTATGTGTGGGTTACATAATTTTTTCCTTAGCAGGAAGAAAGGTATTCCATTTGTGGAAGATAGTGTCTTCAATAGTTGGTAATTCAATTTGGCAACAACTATACATCGTCGCTCAAATGATGATACGATAAACTCTCCGCGTTACAAGATAAATTTAATTACAAATATAACTTGTTACATAATCAATTGTACTACAAATGTTGAATATCTTAAAATATATTATGCGACATATCGAATGCATTGTAAATCTTATTTGGTGACAAGTATGACTTGCTTACGTGCTGTTGCAAAATAGAATTTTAAAATAATATTCGCAAAAAATTTATTGGAATAAATTGACTTGTCACCCTTTTAATTTTTTGCAACGAATATGAGTGGCGATGACATTATGGCGATAAATATCTTGTTGCTACTTCGTACTTTTCGCGTCAAACAAATAATATTGCGAATTTATTAATGCAATGAATAAACGAAAGTTGTCGCAAATTACATTCCTACCTCATATAGCGTGACAATGCCCGCAACAAGCACCTTATTAGAGCAAAATTATTTTTGCAACAAAATCACAATTTTTGCGATAACAATTTTTTGTCACGAAATCGGTTATTTTTTGTAGTGTTTATCTTTAAGCAAGTAAACCCATACATATCTAGAGAAATAATCAATAATAGACAAAATATTTGTTTCCACCAAAAGCAGGGTTGTTCCCAGACCCCAAAAAAAACAGCCTGAATGTATTCCAACACTCTAGATGTCTTGTGTGTGCTGGATGCGAATAACATCCTATGATGTTTACCAAGCACACAATGATCGCAAAATGGCATGTTAGAGATACCTGATCCTTACCAAACACACGCTTATCATTACAAAACTTAAGTTCCTTAACACTACTTTAAGTTAACCTGTTGTGTCGCTTCCGTGTGTGATCAGTGTCAGTGATAGTTAAACCACCCATCACCCCAGCATGCATAATGTATATGTCACTTCTTCTAGTAGCCTTAAAGTCTCTAAGTGCTCCCTTTTAAATTCATAACACCCTCACCAAGAATGCCACTGAAACCTGTGCGTTCTAACTCTCCAACAGAAATCAAGTTTCAACTATATGTGAAATATACCTAACTTCTTTCAGTGTGTGCACAAAACCACTGTCAAATCTGACAGTCGCACTACCCATGCCACTGATCTTATACGCGACTCCCACATGCAACAACATGTCCGTGACCAGACTCATGCAAATGATCAAATCACATTTTATTTGAAATAACATGAAAAGAAGCACCAGAGTCAAGAATTTACTCGTGCATATGGGAGTTCATAGATAGGGTTTTTTTCGACCGGTTTAAGTTTCATCTCTCAGAACAACAATATTTGCGACATTGGGTTCACCACCCCTCTAAACTCTCAACTTGTTTCTCTCTTTATGGCACGCACTAATAAAATGTCCTAGTTTTCCACAACAATAATATTTCCTCCCTTAGCCTTCCCATGTGACTTAAACCTACCTCTCCACTTTTTCTTGCCAACATTATTTTGCCTCTCCACTCCTGAACTTAGTTCTACCTCTCATATGGTGAATCTCTCCTGTTTTTCTCTCGTTTCTTTCAACTCTCATTTCTCTCTCCTTAGCATTTAAGGAGTCGATGACTATATTGGATGAAAGAGTCTTCCTCCCATATTTGATTGCATTCTTGACACTCTAATAATTATCAGGAATAACATTCAAAAGGATAATAGCTTTATATTCATCAGTAATATTTTCACCACAATTTTTAATGTCTTGAACCAATTTATTAATAATGTCAAATGTCACCTAACTTTATTGAGGATCAATTTTGAATCTGAAAAACATTTCAAGTAAGAAAAGTTTGTTGGGCATGGATTGAGTCAAATATAGCTCTGCAAGCTTTTCCTAATTTTTTTGCAGTATCAAGTTCATCAAACTCATTTTTCTCATCCTCAGTCATAGTTGCAGCAAAAGAGTTATCAATTGCTTTTGAAACTTTTTTTTTATACTAAAATTCCTTTCATATTTTGTTGGCAAATAGAAAAATCACATTTATCGTTAAAGACAGTCAAAATGGTGTGCATACATCTTAAGAAATAAGACAAATAGCACATAAGAAACCAACAAAGAGACAACCAAACAAAAAATGTCTTGAGGGTCACAATTATACACTGGTCTAAATATCCAAGGATTATCTGAGATTCAAACCCCAGTCGTAAGGAAATTATCGAGCGAGTAAAGTCAATGGTAATAATTCTAATAACACAAACCGATCAGCAACAAATCAGAATATCAAACAACGATCAAATAGCCACAAATATGATAATATCACAATTTAGGTAAATAACCCTAAATTCTAGTAGAAGGCAAGGCCACAATCCTATTGGTTTCCTCTCACGATGACCTGCTATTTTAGTAATGCAAAGAGTTTGAGCCAATTTACCACAGCGGACCTATCTGTTGTCCGTAACAAGGAAAGATGTGAATTTTAACTTTAAGGATTCAAGTCCTTAACGAAATAAGTAGCAAAATAAGACACAACATGAGCACGCTCAAAAAATCACAGCAATTCAGAGTCGATTTTCACACTACATGGACCGTCGAGACACAAAATCAGCAACCCAATATAGAGATCCAAAGCTCTGATACTAGTTTGTAGTGAAAATGCAATACCTAGCAAGTATAGATAGTTAAACACAAGTTAAATATCAATAAAATAATATAGAAATCGAAATAACATAAATAAATTACAAGAATCAAACTTCCCTTCACAATCCAAGGTTTGATGATGAATCGATCAATCAAAGCTCAGAACAACCAACCCAAGGTAACAAGGTATCTCTGCAACCAAGTAGACCCAAAGAATCCTACCAAACACTAAGAAATCACCACAGAAGAGTTATGCAAAACCGTGTAGAACTGCAGCAGCAGGTGTGCCGAAAGTAGTGGTAGAAAACGGGGAAAACAGGGGCTCAGCCACACAGGGCCTGGTCGCTTGTGACCCACGCCAAAAAGGAGCTGAGGAGATGGCTCAAAGAGTGGCACAAGAATCACAAAAAGGTGCACGATCAGAGTGCAGAAAAGAGAGGTGCGAGTGTCGTGTGAGGAGAGTGGAGAGAAAACCCATTATAAAGGTTCACTTAGGTCACGAACCGGGTGGCCCAAGTAAATAAGTGGGTCGAGCTCTATTCACCCCTAAGTACCTCTTGTGGGTTCTAAGGCCATCTCGGTTCCATGGGCTACCAATTGTTACCTTGGGTTATCCATATTCGATAATTGGCACTCGGCCTGGTTTTTCATCACTGCCCTGAGTTTATTTGGTATCAAATACCCAATAGTGACATCAACCTCAGCATGTACAATGCACTCTAGATTTCATAGTTTTGGAGTGGAATACAAGAGCAATTTTAAGAAGTTACCACAATAATTATTTAGAAATCAGCAGACATTGTTCAATTTTCAGCACTAAGTAGCACTCATTCAGCCAACAAACTGTGTAAACATTCGTTTGATATAAATTAGTGCTGTTAAAATTTTATTAGTTGCATTTTATTGTTTTTTTTCTCATATCATTCTTGGTATTATATTAGAATATATACACTTGGCCAATAGAAAAGCAAAAGGAAGGTGGCATGGGAGGCCACATCGAAGTTCCGACTTAGGGACATATTTTGTGAGGCTATATAAAGGCAAAGAAGACGAGCGATTCTCAAAATGTGGCCGATTGGAAGGGACATGGGCCAATATGGTTAAGCTCAGAGCATTGAAATGAGCTTGTAAAAAAACAAATGGAATAATGAGCAGTGGAAGATGTGGCTAATCAATTGTCCATAGTAGTTGGTTTTTGTTGTATGTTCTAAGGTACTCAATTTAGTTGATGCTAAGAAGCTTTTGAGTTGAATGCAAGTTAGTGGCGACTATTATCATTTTTTAATTTTTATTTCTTTGTAGTTTGAGCATATGAAATGAAGCAATGAAATCAAGTTTCATGCAATTTCATATTACTTGGAGTGCATTGGAAATTCAATATTTCTAATTCACAATAGTGATGAATTTATATAATAATATTTTATTTTTTTTATAAATTTAATACAAATTTTCATTGAATTTATTTTCTTAGCTGCCATTGAAATCTGTCAGTATTTTTGAGGACATGTATATGTAGGTAAATCTGTCAGTAATCATCGATGGTTATATTGTCGTCGGAAAATTACCGGTGGGAATTTCACCATTAATATGTACCGATGGGAAAATTTCATCAGTAAGTAATACTACCGACTAAATATTGGCTTTCAGCAACGAAAATATCCGTCACAGAGCTGCATTTTCTAGTAGTGAATGGCAGTAATACAGCGGACAGACAAGTAATCTAGGTTGTGGTTTCAAAAGCTAAGAGATGAAAAAATCGAACACAAAATATATAGTAATTCATTACTTATATTGGAGTGTATTTTTGATAAACGATATTTATACATGAACACAGACTTTTTAGGCCTTCCTATGTATAAGTGAGTTATCTTACCATTTTATACTAATATTCAGTTTATTTATTGATTTTTTGCATAAATATCTCAGATTGAAAAATCCATGCCTGAGATATTTATTTTATTAATGACAAAAGAATATTACAAGCAAAATGTAGGTGCAGTTATGTACTTTATCTCCTAAATGAATAATAAATATATAAGGGGAGGAACTAAAGCATAAAGCAAAATAAGGAGTCCTACTCCAAATACAAGCAATGAAAATCCTATCCACATTCATGTAATTGGGAGTATTACTCAACTTTCTACATATAAACCTACCCTTAATTCATGAAGAAGTAATATTACTCTTACCTTACTCAAAGCGCCACTACACCAAGCTTGTTCAATATGATAAATCCTCCTGGACCCTCCGATGTGTCAAACATTTAAATGTACCAATAGGCTGATGCTCTTCATGAACAAAAGACGCCTCATATCAAATCTTGTTTCCCTAATGTTCCCTTAGTCGAATGGTAGCTAATCCCCACTTATCCACTACGGATTAACCACTCCTACAAGTAGCAAAGTTTTGAATTTCGTGTCCATGTAACCGTTATTTGCAAGCCAATCAGCAACACCTTTTCCTTCCCTCTATATATGTCTAAATTTAACATTCACTTAATCCTGAAATTTTTTAATTTCTTCTAGATAATATTGGATACTCGAATATCACTTCCCTTCTTGATTAATCAAGGACACAGCAACTACTGAATCAGATTCAATCCATATATTCTTAAATCCTCTTTGTTTGCATATTCTCAAACCCCATATAGCCATCATTTAAGCTTGAAAATTGGATATTTGTTGGATAGCGTAAAAGTTACCCGAAAATAAAAAAATAAATAATAATTCAAGAATACAATATCGCTTAGATGTTCACATGTATGTTCAAGAATAAAGATTCAAATTTGTACCCAAATTCGATGATTAATTCTTGAACTAGATATGAATCATGAACTTTCAACTTTTTGGATGACAAACTTCCAGCTTTTAATTTTAAAAACATGATGGTCCAAACCTTTAAGTCTCCAATTAGTACATAAATTATTTAATATTAAAGAGAGTCTTAGAATTTCAATTACTAATACAATTAAGTCCAAAACTTTATAGTAATTTCAAATAAGCTCAAAACTTTTATGGTAATTATTAAGTCCCAATACTTTATAGAGCTATCATAGGAACCTGATCAGATTATTATTCAAGCTCCAATAATCAAAATCCTTGATCGATGGGGGAGGATCATCTGGCAAAAGATCAAGCAATTTGACTCTGTCTCTTGGTTTAGATCCCATCTAGTCGATCATAGATCACTCAATCTAATTATTAGTCCTTACTCTTTCACTGGAGGCAAAAAAATGCACTCTCGAAATATATAACATCTCCAAAGCCAATAAATCTCTCCTCTGACCTGTCGTAATATTTAGTAATTAAGTACGAGCATGAATGAAAATTTTACCCCATTAGTTATTGTCATTAACTTCAGTATCTTTTCTTCCAATGTCATATGAACCAATTACAGGTGTCAAAGTTTAGTTGCCACAAAATACTGAGCTCATATTTTAACCGCATAATAGAGAAAAGCTTAAGCATTCGCTCTACATGTTTTCCATAGCGACGTTTCCCAACATGAATTCATATTTTCTACTTCACTTGTTCTAAATCTTCTATTTCATCGAGATATTTGACCAATTAAATTAATCTCACCCTTTGATGAATCACAAAACCACTAAAATCATGAAAGAAAAAAATACACAACCCTATCAAGGAATCTAAATGAAATACTCGACGATCAGGAGAATTTAATTCCCCTCACGGTCATGGTATTGAAATAAACTGACACGTGGTCGATTCAATGCAGTCCAAGTGTATTATTGTCACCGTTAATTATTTCCATGATAAGAACAAATTGCAAACATAAATAGTGAATCGATCAACACTACAACCTTGAAGTACAATGTATCCTTATTGCATTGGTTGTGAGCAATTTATTTATAATTAAAATATTAATTATGTTAAACTTTGCTTTTCAATACAAGCACCCAACTTATATTATCGCTAATGACCAAAGACATTTTAATTTCGTATGCTAAATAGTAAAAAAATGCAATAAATAAATCTAACAACAATTTGTCTATTGTAAAATTTTGTTTTATCACAACAAAATACACTATGGACATAGAACCCAACAAATTTATTCTTTATTTAACACGTGACCTCATCCTAATGGCTTGCTTGTCATGTTAAATTGTGTCAATCCATAGCCATTAATCGGATAATTTCTTGCAAGCTACGAAATCATTGACAAGTAATATGTAATGAGTTGAGTGATCGTTCCACGAAGAACAAATTCTAATTCAAGCATACTAGTTTTTTATCAAATTCGAATGGTATTAACACAAAAGAGATTTGTTGGGTGCAATTGTTTCAAAAATTATTTGAAAAGCTTTGTTTGTATCAAATTATAGAATGATTGTACACCTATTGTTATCTATTTTCTATTCTCAATTATTTAGTTTAGTTTTATTCATGCATTCTTGAGAATCGATAATCCTAAATTGTATTTAACTTCATTTTCCAAGATAAATTAAGTCTTTTCTAGATATGACCCAAAACTAATCCTAGTCCGAATTCATATGAATATAATGCATTCAAACACACGATTATCACATAGATTGCACACGCCATAAATGTTATTCCTAACATCTATTGTCCGTGCGTTAACTTCGCAGAGTTCTAAACTTATTGTGAGATTCCCAACACTACAACAAGTAACTAATTATTATTTTGGGAGATTTCATGTATTGGGAAGAATTTCAACTTTGGGGGTACAATCCACTTGAAGGGGTCGTCGGGACCGACTTCTCATTGCCCGTGGATTTTGGACCAATCTTTCAACCTGATGAGAGTTCAACAATTGAAGAAGAGCCAAAAACGAGTGAAAATTTAATCACAATGGAGCTAAATGAGGATGAAACGATCAATAAGGAGGAAATCAAC
>CAIGRO010159777.1:0-10056 GCA_903798355.1 Fraxinus baroniana | reverse complement strand
TTAGATTTCAAAGAACGTGACAAAAGAACCGTTATCGTTAAAGGGCAAGGTCTAACTCAAGAGATACTGATGACTTGGGTTTGAGGCTTTTTTTGGCGGGAGTGGTGAAATCATTTGATCCCCTTTTTAAGTTACTAGTATAAAATAAAATGAAAAACGGAACATTATTATTTATTAAAACAATTTTCAAATTTCACAACGTAAATGATACAATTTAAAGTTTGGTGGTCAAAATAAAATATAGCGTAAAGTTTAGTGATCATTGAGGAAATTAATCCGTTCTAACTCTGTCCTCGTTGGCGTGTTTGGACAGCAGTTGAAACTTGCCAAAATTCTTGTCCTTGCAACAATAATAATAATAAACTAGGCAGGCGGTGGGTAGAAAGAGAAATATTAGGAGGAATACAAAGAAACTGGTTCACAGTTTTTCCACATCCTAAATTCTCTCTCTTAACAGTTACGCATTTCTCATAAATTCACTTAATTTGGTCAAATTATTCATTCATTCAACCTCTAATTATTCGAATCTTGACGTAAATTATCTTTTACAAGATTCAAATTGAGGTAGGGTTTTTGGGAATTGGTGATTGAACTATGGGATTGGGTGATGCGGATCTTCTGGATGATGGTGATAGGGGTGGGGGCAAGGTAGAATCGGCGGTTGTTTCGTGCTCAATTTGCTTAGAAGGGGTGACTGATAATGTGGCTAGATCCTATGCCAAGCTTCAATGCGGCCATCAATTTCACCTTGGTGAGTCTAAATTTTTCGAGACATTTGGAAATGATTGTGATCTAACCGAACTTATCTCTCGATGTTATTTTAGATTTTGAATTTAACTTTTGTTCTAATAGAATTTTGTTCAATTCTGATTGGAATTCTTGGTTTTCATGCTGTGGTTTTATTTACGAAATTTGGGCAGTTGCTTGATTTGGTTTTGAATTGCGGAGATTTCGACTTGACCATTTTTTAAATTTAGGATCCGGGTGAAAAATTCAGGATGAATAAATGATTGGTATTGGGTAGTAAAACTATCAAGTTGTAGGATGTTGACCCTGCCAAGTTGTGTTGATGAGGTTAATTGGGAATTTTGGAAGTTTGTATTATGTGGAAATACATGCTGCATGGAGTGTATAATTGATGTTGCTAGTGATAAAGTCCAATTGAAATTGTTGAAGTAGTATGACAAGTGTTTAATTTTGTCTTCCATTGGCTTTATCGATGCAATTTTAGGTTTTTGCATTAGGGATCTCGTGACATCCATTGCATGGAGGTTCAGTTTATTCTGACACTGTTCATGCCAATGACACCGGCATAAATTTTTTTGTTTGAAATGGGACTCACAACGTAGTATGACCTCACTTGTTCATAGGTGTAATTACTACTCCACGTGACAGTAAAATTTTGAATTGAATAAAGAAGTGGAAGCAGATCCATCATGTTAACCAAACTTTTTTCACAACCTGTCGCGTTTGTTTCATGCAAACTGTTCATTTTCACTTCATTGAACTGGTTGAAGCAATCATTAGTTTTTTGGTATGGCATATATGTGATTAAACCTCGTAGGATCCAACGAATATGTAAAAAGATGGGTTTCTTGCGGATGGGAGTACAGATATCCGTAAAGCGAGAGCGATGGCATTGGGATTGGGATTGGGATTGGGATTGCTTTAACTTTGGTGACTGGAAGGAGGTCACACTGGACCTCAAGCATTGATGTTCTGAAAGGACAAGAAGGCTGAGTTTGTTGGAAGTCTGGAGCTTCCTGAGACAAGCAGTGTATTTAGGAGTTTAGTGTTAAGCTAAAGTGTGAATTGTGAGGGAAAATGTTGGGGGCATGATTGCTGTTTAATATAAGGCTGGGAGAATTGCTTGTGCTTTAACACACAGAGTTTGCTAGAATTGATGTGGAAGAGGAGAGGAAGAAAGAGACTGTCATGAATGTTCACCTTTGAGTAAAAGGAGAAGGAAAGAGCTTGAGAAAGTAACTGCTCCTCTTTTCACATTTTGGCCCTGTTTGAGCCAAATTATTGTAGAATGAGAATGAAAAATATAGCCGTTATTGGAGTCCACACAACTCAAAAGATAGAAAATTTGAATTTAAATATTGACGTGATGGATAACAGTCATATTTTTCATTTTAATGCGAGAATAATTTGGCTCAAATAGGGCCTTTATCTCTAATTAAGTTCTTGTTTGGAATAGCTTAAAAAGTTGAGGTCAAAGTCAACGATTAATTTCAACCACACATCTCATGGGATCTACAATTTTTATCAACTTTTTAAACACATATTTAATGAAATTTTAGCAAAATCTGCCAAAACTTTTACCAAAAGCTTTGTCAAACCACCCCTAAAAAAATGCAGTGTGAAATTTGCTAAGGTACTAAAATGCATGTTTTTTTTTTGGTGGGGTGGGGTAAGATTAGCTTGCATATAGCATCATATTTTGTTTCACATTTTGGTTTTCTCTTTTAACTCTATCCTTCATGTGCTGCTGTACAGTCACTTTTTGCTTTAGCGCCTCTGTCATCGTTTAGAGAGACAGGTTACTCCTTATGTACCACGTAACCAATCGGCTATAGATTAAAAAGAAATTGGTAAATCTGTAGCCTTGTCAAGTGGTGTTTTGTTCCATACACATTTCATGTTTGATGAAGGGTAAAATAAAGATGCAAAATGGCTTTTATACTTTCAAAGGAGTACAAGTATGCTAAACTCAGTGCATCTTCCTTTGTAATTGTGCTACGTAGATAAAATTTATATCAATTGACATGATATCTTTTATTTTATTTTTTGGATTGAACAACAACGATCAAGTTAGTCTCTAGAAACAAATACATGTATTTCACGTCAATGATTATTAAGAAATTACCGTGATTAGCACTATGTCCTCCTGCACCTCTGTTGGTGAGGCAACTACCATATGGATTTCCTTTCAAACTATTTTAAGCATCTATTTCTCCTGTCCTTTAAAACAGTGTATGCTGTCTACTTTACATGATATGGTTGGTTTTTCAAAGTACGGACTGCATGTGTTGCTTCAATCACGCTTACAAATACTTTAGTGTTCCATATTAGTTGGTTACTCTCACCCTCCCTGTCCACCATTAAATGACCTCAAGGGTAGTTTATACAAGATACAACTCTTTTGATGCTGAACAAATGAGATTGTGCTCGTATTTGATATTCTTTTTTATCTTTTTCCTCTATTTTGCTTTTACAAAAAATAGTAATCATTAGTGGAAAAATGAAATTTCGGATTGCTCATCTGCCATTTCAAATTAACACAGCAAGCACCGTCCTGGCACATGTTTGGTGCTTCGGATTGAGGTGTTATTTGAAGTTAGATTCATTTTGCTTGACTGGGAAGTCAAACAACTATATGCATTGTATTATGCTTGTAGATTTTCTTTCCTAAATTTTGACTACTGTGCCGTGTCACTGACAACATTTATCAAGTATTGGAATCTTCAATTTCTTCTACTCATGAAATTCAGCTATTGCTTAGGATTGACATGTACCGCACATTTTGTTTCTTTTCTTCATAATTATTTTTTAGCGAGTTGTTGAGAGCTTATTTGTTTCTCACTTTATTATATCTTGTTTATGATCTGTGTAGATTGTATAGGTTCAGCATTTAACATTAAGGGAGCAATGCAGTGTCCCAACTGTCGAAAAATTGAGAAAGGTCAATGGCTTTATGCCAATGGTAGTCGTCCGTTGCCTGAATTTAGCATGGATGATGGGGCCCATGATGAGGATCTATATGATCTAAGCTATTATGAAATGGTAATGGTAAAAAAATCTTTAAATCTTATGAGAATTTTCTTTGTTATTTGTCTTCATGTACTGGCAGCCATATGTTTGATTTCTGCTTTATTATCTTTCTGTGTGACACCTTTGATTTGTTGCCTGATCGAAATAATTTACTATAGGCTTTTAAAAGAATATAATTGAAAAGATTATCGTGTTTGTTGGACTGTGTTGTATGCTTTTGCATTTGATTTCTCATATAGTTTACATTTTCTTTCTTAAGCTTATTTGGGTGCCCATTGATGGCTGTACCATGTCCAATTATTAGCGCCATTAACTCCTTGTTATACAAACATACACCTATTGGTTTTGTTGTCTTGGCCGCTTATACCAATTTTCACGTGTCTATATTCAACACACTACATCATCAAGCCTTGTCAGTTTGTATCACGTCCTACTTGTCCTTCTGTATTTGTGTGCAGCAGTAACGTTGTACTTAACCTTATCATATATTGGCTTTGATGAACTCTTATCTGATAGATACTTGAGCTACATTTGTGGATTTATTTGCCTGGACTGGCAGCTATGTTATAGTTCAAGAATCAAGAATGTCAAGGCCTTTCGTTTGGCCTACATCTCAGTATCTTTAGTGCTGGGTCAAATGGAGTTATGGAACAGCAAAAAAGCATACATGATGATGTGGCCGAACTTGATTTATTGAGGATAAGGCTCAGATGCTTGTTGTTGCTATTGTTGTCTTGGCCTATATTTTTTCTTCCGTTTAATCTATCTCATGACTATTTTGAGCAGTGTCATATGCATCGAGCAGATACTTGAATGCCAATTTACTCCCTTAGTTTTTAATTGGGCATTCCCTTTCCATTTGAGCCACTTCTTTCAAAATTATTTCCACTTTCTTGACACTCTTCAACTCCTTACCTAAATTGCCCATGTGTCCTCGTTAAAATAATTACCATCTTACTATAGAAATCACTTTTCCTCCATATGTACACAGATTCACGCTTATCCCTAGGTTGCATGCAAATGAGGCAATGTCAATTTCACTGTCTTTGATGCCTATGGTTTTAGAAGATGGTGAGGCAGGATCCACTGCAGGCGGCAGTAGCTGCTGACATTTTTTTTTATAGTTTTAGGTTCATCATTTATGTTTATTGACTTATCAAAAAAAAATCATTTATGTTTATTCCACAAGCATGCTCACATGCACTGCACGCTACTCTTTTTTTGGGGTGTGGTGGGGTTTTTTTGGGAGGGGAAGGGGTGGGGGGGTGAGACTTGTTCTTTTTGTCGGGGGGGAATGTGATGAGCACATTAATATTATAGGTGCTAACTAGATCGATCTCATTTATTTCGTTGTACATTTACTGTTATCCTTAATTGTGTACTGGATGAATTGCTCGCTGCAAATTTTTAGCTTTCGTAGCTGGTTGTGCGTGGAAAAAAGCTGACAACTTAGGTTATCAGTTTTCACTCTATCAATTTAGTTTCTCAAAACTTGTGAATTGTTTTTGCAGTCATTTGGAGTTCATTGGTGTCCATTCGCGGGATTAACTCGGCTTCCTTCATCTTTTGAGTAAGCCTTTTTTACCTCATGTTCAATTTTAAGTTCAAATGTGTAACTTATTTACTTCAACCCAAGTTTTTAGATATTTTTTTGAATAAGTTTCTTTATAGAAGTTACAACGTAAATGATCTTGTATTATTTAATCATTCTCATTTTGAAGTTGTTCTCATTGATTTCTTTTCCATTTGCCACTGGTTATACTGCAGACTTTCTAACTTCACGATTTTGAAACGTATGTGTCATTTTATTAGATCTTCATGTTTTCACAGCTTAGAATGACTGTATACACACATTTAACTTTATTGCAATAAACGTTGTTGCCTTGATGATACATTGATCCTAGTGTGTTACAAATGGAGGTTAGGTACATGATTATTTGTGATGTTCCATAATGGCATCCTTGTCAACATTTTTCTTTGTGCACTCTCTTCTCTTTATTAATGTAGTCACTTAATAATTTAAAAATAATGTATAGAAGTTTAAGAATGATAGATATCGTTAATGCATCAAAGTTTAATCTTAGGCAGCATTAATAGATACTGGATGTGCTTAGCTCATCTTGTGAGCTCAAAATGCATTTAGATAGTTGTATATATTTTGTGTGAGTCTCCATTTTGTTTTTCTTGAAGGAAAGCTTGATTGATGAAGGGAGGGGACTCTCAAAAGTATCCATCCATTCTTTGTTCATCCTGCTGTCTTTTTCATGATCCGAGTATGGGAAAAGAATATGGGTTCTCCTGGTATGGATTCTCTTTAGGCTGGGCAACTTAAAATGGTCATGTCCGATTAGCAGAGTCTTGACGTGTGTATGTTGTATGTATGTCAAGGAAACTGTATCTAATCAGCTTGTGTGCTGCCTAATAGAAACTTGAATCATATAAGTAGAACTGCGTCTTTTGGTTGATGTACCTCTGTCTATCAAATTATTCTACTCCTCTGGAGTAGCAATTAAGACAGGAACTAGTCAAGCTTAGATGTTTAACTCAGGTCAGTAATTTTTTAAGCCATAATTGTGGTCAGCTTGAATATAAATTGAGTGTTAAAGCCTGTGTGTAGTTAGTCAAGTTTGCTAATGAACTTGGGTTTTGGGTTCTGTTAAATTCAAAACCCGATAAGCAATGACGATCAAGCTAATCTTTATATGCCTATTGTAAGTTGTATATCAACACATATATTTGACTTGAAAAATGTTTTGAGGGTTTAATATAAAGGTAGTGTGTGCTTATTAAAGCTTTAAAATGAATGTTTCTTTACTTAAATGAAGGATTCCTATTGATTTCTTTTATTGGAAAGAAACCTTAAAAAACTGTTTTCCAGACAATCTGTCTTCCCACTTATTGCCAATTAATTTAGGTTGGATGTGCTAACACGGGCTTGGAGATGGGCTTGATGGCTGGGCTTAGTTTCTCTTCTGGTCTAGTACTTACTTCTCCCTCTCCATCAGTCGGAATATTATTTCTCAATGTCCTAACTCATAATGCAGCAGTCTTAACGAGCTCTAAGTTATAAGGTAGCACTACTACTGCAAGTCATACAGTGAGACATGCTACATTTTATACAATGCGGTTATGCTGGTTTATATTCAGGACACAAGGTTCATGAAAAAAGTATGAAACCGATTGGAATGGCAATGTTCCTTATTGTGGAATGTAATTTTGACAAGGACAGATCTGATGGCTGAATGCTTATTTTGTGATTAATTGTTGCTTATTCTTTTTCTAGTTATTGGTTCTAGTGGAGAAATATTCTATCAGCTACCTAGGATTTGTTAAGTATATGGTTACAACTTACAATCATATAACATAGTCACCTAGGAAATAAATATGACAGAGAGAGAGAGAGATGGTTGTCTAGCATTTCCTTTTATATTTTTAAAATTTTAAGTAGTTAATTCCATTGATATTATTTTTTCTTCTGTTCAAATACTAGCTACCAACTAACAGTGCTTCATTTTGTTTTCTTCATGTCTTCTTTGTCTTCACAGTGAAGGAGAATTTCCATCAAGTGCATGTAAGATTTTCATCCTTTTATATTAAGTAGCAAGGTTTACATCAAGCTTCAGTAACGTTACTAGTTTTCATTGTTTTATAGATCATGATCTTGGACAACATGCTATCTCTGCTGGACATACAGCTGTATCATCTATGGCACATCCGTGTCCTTATATTACGTACTTTGGACCAATTCATCCATCTCCAACCTCTAGTGGAACTATATCAGATGGATCTAATTTTAATAATCAGTGGAGTGCCCAATCAGTTCCAAGTGAGATACCCAGTTCTTATGCTTTTCCCACCATGGATGTACATTATCGCAGTTTGGAGCACCACACCTCTCCGTTTGCTACAAGTAGCCACATTGGTGGTGCAGATCAATCCTTGATGCCATCCATGACTCAGAGAACAGCTAGGACAAGTTCGGATATCCCAAGACCTGGATCCGCCATGCACCCATTATTTGTTGGCCACAGGTTAGTTCATGGTGAACCCATCACTGCTTGAACCCTTCCCTTTGATAAAATCAGGGCAAATCTACAAGTTCAGTTTACAGGTAGCTTTCACAACTGCCTCTTAAGAAAGAAATAATTAATTATGAAGAAAGGGTGAAGTGTGAAGGGTTGATTTGATACTTGACATTATCTTGAACTAAACCTTTGGCCTTTTAGTATTTATACCAAAAACAGAGCTGATTTTCCATTAAACTGAACTGAGTATTGATTGTAATCTAATGAAAAAAAGTCAGAATGACCAAGTAGTAGTAATATTGATTGGTTTAAAAGCTTAAGTTGTTAGATAGGCCACATGTATATTATTTAAATATTGTCTTCAACACTGCCCCTCACGTATGTGCAAGATGACTTTTTTCCATCAAAGCTTAACCCCGTCGACAATTCATTTAAATGGACTTGAACACAAGACCTTTACATGCTTTGATACCATGAGAAATAACTTGATCTAAAAGCGTAAGCTGTTGGATACGGCCACATGTATATTATTTAAATATCATCTTCAACATTAATTACTTTATTTGCAAAATGGTCTATTTAAGTTTTATATTTGTGAAACGTTGACACGTATCATAACAGTTCCGCTAGCAGAACGCCCAGTTCCACCTCATCAATGGTTCCTCCTTACCCCGGTAGTGTGGCTCGGGCACGTGATAGGGTTCAGGCTCGTCATGGATATTTTCAGCAACCCAGTAGTAGCCCAGCTGCAAGCACACCTCTTATACCTACCTCTCGAAGATCCAACAGTCATAGGGGTTTGGCGCAGGTCGCTCCTGTGGCTTCACCATCGGATCAATCCGGTGGCTTTTACTATTTCTCATCAGGTTCATCTGGAAGAACTTTCCAAGAAACGGAAAATCCTGTTCCTAATCGCTTCCATTCTTGGGATCGAGAACACTTGCCTTCCTTCTCATTAGGCCAGGTCGAAAGAGATCCCATTTGGAGGCCATTCCATCCAGCAGCTGGTGGATCTGATACTGGAATCAGATCTGGAAGTTTCCGCCAGAGGCATGGATCTGAGAGGATGCCATCTCAAAATCGGTCATAGACGAATTTTCTTTTTGTGATGAAAACTGTGAGTACTATGACTGAAACGCGGATTCTCTATGTTTGAGAAATGATCTGTAAAGTTTGAATCTGCTAAGAACAGCAGGCCTGAAACTATTGTGTGGCCTTGAAATTATTGCTTTTTACTGCCACAAAGGTTGTGTGATGGACTGTGGCTTCCTCTTGTTTCTCTGACCTGGGGATAATAATATTCACGTTTATAGCAAAAGCTGGTGTTTTGAACAAATTATCTTTCACCTGATCCAACTGGGGATTGTTATTTGTAGGTTGAATTTGCTATTATATAATTTGCAGGCAAATGAACCAGGTTTACTTGCAATACGGTTCCCGTTCCCTGTAAGCTGTGGAAGTAAATTTGGTCTTCAAACGTTTTTGGACAGAAGGTTATCTTTTCCATTTTTCACCTTAGTTATAAAAGTTACTTATTTAGACAGTAAAAAATGAGTTATTCTCAAAATAAATTGCTTATTTTTAAAAATTTTGACAAACAAAAATATTTGTTCGCATATTATCTAATTCAAGTGTTCTTTTGTTGGATAGATCTTTGAATTTTCAACGTGAATGAATTTGACTTGTCATTCTTAATACCACAATTTTTCAATTCAATTTCATTTTGTAATATGAAAACTAAATGTAACAACTTTGTGAAAAAAAAAAAGGGAAGAAAAAAGAAACTTTAAATTAACTTTCTTTAAGCTAAAAATGATGCTCTTGTCTAATCTAACAATATAAAAAGAAAAATTATAAAGAAAATGTGAAACAGAAGTTAGGAAAGATAATTTTGATATTAGTTTCATGTCTAACATGAACGAAAAAAGAATACTAGAAATATTTATAATTAACATTTCTATAAATAGTGAAATTTGTTATAAAAGAGAGAATAAAAGTCAATAAACTTGTATGTGTATTATAATGCGAACCAATGTCCTATATTTATAGGACAGCAATAGGGATACATTTGGTAATAATATTTAGGACTGCAAGAGTATAAGTGTCATTCACATTAAACCCTAAGTTACCTTCATTTTACAACACTCCCCTTTGAATGACACATTACAAAATATCTGCATCGTTAAAACCTTGTTTGATAAAAACTCAATGGGACAAAAAGAACAAACGAAAGGAAAAAAAGTACAGTTATTTT
>CAIGRO010159759.1:0-10917 GCA_903798355.1 Fraxinus baroniana | reverse complement strand
TTTTGGTCGAGAGTTTCTACAGTAGGATTGGCCTTCACTCTTTTTATATGTGTAGGATTAATTTTTGCCCCAACGGACCGTGTTCTATTGAAGATAATATTAGCGTCTTGAATGCTAAAATTAGATGATAGATTGTATTACAAGAGAATGAATGAAATTTGGAGAAGAGAATTGAGAAGTAATGAAACTGCCATTAAAAATTCGATTGCACTGGAAATTGCAGTTGTTTGACAGAAAATATTTATTACACTGAGAATTAGAAAGCCAATTACATCCCCCGTTTTAACAATAAGTTTACCAAAAATACCTTCATATAAGAACTTAAAATGAATTTCCATGAACACTGATGTTAAGGGTAAATTTGGAACTAAAAATATTTAATGCAATTCTACTACATAAAAATAGCCAACATTAAAAATGGATAGTTATTTTAGTCCATGAGAGTATCAGACCTTCCATGGAGAAAAATCTGGTAAACTTTTCATGGCTTCTAATCAAATATATAAGTTTTGATTTATCTTTTGTAGGTCGAGGTCAATCAAATTACACTAATTATTATCACCTACAAAACGTGGAAGTCTAAGGCCAAGGAGGAATATCTACATAAATTCATACTGAACTGAATGAAAGCCCTGGAAGCATAATAGATTAGCAGTGTCCTAGAATTAACAAGATAATAATCACAGATGATCACAAAACGGCTAGTAAATTAAAGAAAATTCAAATCCACTTATTTCATAGCAGCAGATCCATTTTACACCAGATCTTGGAGCTGGCAACAGTTTTCTCTTAACATAATATTTACAAGAAGAAGATCATACACAAAGCCAATATAATTAACAAACATAGTAACTAATTTAGCATAAAACCGTGGAAGTTGCACTCAAAGCCTAAGCAAGTAAAGAGCCGTGTCTCCGCACACGGCTCTGTGTCTCCAAACAATGCGTAGACACGGGAGACATGGAGTGCCCGTCTCTCTACGCTGTTCCTGGTGTCTCCGCATTATTCGGAGACTCCACATTGTTCGGAGACACGGTGTCTCCGAACAATGCAGAGACACGGGAGAGACAATGCGGTGCGTCGTGTCTTCGCATTGATCGGAGACACGAACACTGTATTTTTTTTATTTTTATTTTTATTTTTTGTTGTATTTAGTTTTTTTTTTCTTTCCTTTATTTTTACGCAAAATCATTTTCCTATTGTTATACGATTTTACTTTATTGACAAAAAAAAAATAAAAAAAAAATACACATGGCAAACAAGATATTTTACAAAATATCAACAACAGTGCTTGGAGAAAGAAGATATATTTATAAAATTTAATTTGCAATATTAATTAGTCAATAGTTATGACTGTTGTAGGAGTGAAATAAATTTCTTCAGAATTTTTTGTACTGGCTGAAGATGGCGCTAACCCAAAATTACAAATAGCAATCAAACTCAACTTCCATATCCTAACCTTAATCCTAACTCAAGAGAATTACAAATAGCAAGATAATTGTATTTAAATAATAAACATGCAAAAGCAGTAAAAGCAAAATTAACTTTTACATAACTACTTAGAAAAATCTTAAACATGGGAAGACAATTGTATTTAAATACTAAACATACAAAAGTAGTAATAGACAAAATTAACTTTTACATAACTACTTAAAGTAAAATGGAATAAAGTTAAGAAGAAATCTCAAGTTTCTATGCTGAAAGACCAAACCTTCAGGATTTCTTATTTGTACAAGTTGGAGAGGACGATGGTGGAGTGGAATAAATTTCTTGAGAATTTTTTGTACAAGCTGAAGAGGACGATGATGGAGTGTAATAAATTTTTGTCGCTATTTACTTCTCCAATATAAACAAAGATATTTTAAAAATATCAACCGAACCACTACAAAAAGATTGATGGAGAACTGACTACAAAAACATTCATGGAGAATTGAAGTATTCCAAAGTCAATAAATACTGCTAACAGTCTAAATGTTTTTTTTGTCGACATATGGAACGGTGATCTGTGAGTAGAAATTCCAAATGAACAGTAATCCTAAAAGCCTAAGAGGGAGTAGAAAAAGATATATGAAGAAGATATTTAGTAATGAATAGTAAAAAACTTGTTTGTGAACAGTACCTGATGGGCCAAAAGGAGTTTTGATTTTTATGTATGTATGAAATTGAATGTTATCTAATGTTTTTGAATTAAAATATTAATAAGTGAAATTGTATTTTTAATTTATGTAAACTGTAAATAAGTAGAATTTTTGACAAAAAAATTAAGAAATAAAAAAAGGAGTCACAACGCGGAGGCACCAAGTGTGCTGTGTCTCCGCATTGTTCGAAGACACGGTGCAGACTCCGCATTGTTCGGATCGCGCTGTGACTCCATATTTTTTTAGTGTCTCCGAACAAAGCGAAGACACGAGAGACATGGAGTACCCCGTAATAAATAGATTGACAAGCATGAGCAGATTAAATTTTGAGTTGATTAGTAGGAATGATAAAAGCCACGAACTAAGAAAATGAAAAAAAAAATTTACTAAAAGGAACCAGAAATTCGTGTCTCCGAACAATGTGGAGACACGGGAGACATGGAGTACCCCGTAATAAATAGNAAAAAAAAAAAAAAAAAAAAAAAAAAAAAAAAAAAAAATTTACTAACAGGACCCAAAAATTTATAACTGTGTAAATAGGGCACCAATCGTCAAATACTTTCAAAAAGCTACTTGATTATTTTATTCAAAAGCGTGGAAGAAGGGTCAGGGCCCAACATAGGTTCACGTGTATACAAATACATTTATTTCTTCGTACCAGTCCACATTACCCATTTCAATCTCCCACAAAATGAAACTACAAAACAGAATAGTTTAAGCCATATAAGCTTATCCCCTAAGTATAGTTTTTATATAATTATTTATTATTTTGGGGAGATCAATTATCCCCCTTAATGTAAAGATTCAACTATTGCAAAATTGATCCCCTCACTTCCTCTTTTATATTGCAAATAGATCAACAAAATGCAATAGTACTTTTACCTATGGCTTAGACAGAAATTGTTCCAAAGATTATGCAAAATACTAAAATCTTAAAGACACTCCACTAAACAACAGAAAGTCTAGAATGCCTGCAAGGAATTTATTTAGTTAATAAAGCCAGATCAACAAGAGAAATGAACATAAATATTCATCAAATTATTCTTAGAAGTTCAAAAATCTATTCAAATAAACACTCTTAATCTTACTTGCTCATCGTTCAAATCATCTAACAAGTGTTTTTTCTTTAAATTTTGAAATTTCTTTAATTGATTTCTGATTTTGCCTGTCTTGACTTCAGAAAAATGAATATTGGAAACTGCTAAACTGCCATTACTTTCAACCTGCATTAATCAAACAAAAAGAAATATTATATTGAGCATCGGATATGCTCTGTAACTTGAGACAGTATCTAAATCAAATACAACTTACAACGACGACCAGGTATTCCAGGTGGGGTGCCTCTGTCAAGCTTAAATACAGATACAATAACTTCATTTTGTCCTGCAAAAGATTGAATACATATTAGATCAAATTCGATAGTTAAGAAAAAGACATAAAAAAATTGCTGCGGACTCTCACCATCACCATCTCTTGCTTTGGTTGCTTCAAGTGAGTGATCTTCGTCTTCTCTTGCCTTAGTTGCTCCAGGTAACTCACCATTCTCTTGTCTAGTCTCATTTCCTTTGGGTAAATTAGCATTATCTTCATTTCCCTCAATTGCTCGAAGTACAATATACTGTGGGCTATTTTCCTTGCGAACATTCGTACCAATTAATATAATCAGAAAACAACTAACAGAATGATGTGCAAACTGCTCATTATGGAAACTAAAGAAGACTGCCCCGTGTCTCCGTGTTGTGCCCTGTGTCTCTACATAAGACGGAGACGAAGTGTCCCGTGTCTTCGCAAAATCATTTTTCATTTGTTATACGATTTTACTTTACTGACAAAAAAAATACAAATGATAACAAGATATTTTACAAAATCTGCAATGCTTGGAGAAAAAAGAGATATTTATAAAATTTAATTTGCAATACCAATTAGTCAACAAAAATGGCTGCTGTAGCAAAATCAGATACTCCCTCCGTCCAAAAAAGATAGTCCTATGGTTATTTTCACACGGATTAAGAAATGGTAGTTAGTATAGTTAGAGTATTAAATTTTACGATGTTTTTCCATCTATACCCTTTATCCCTTATCTAGGTAGTTGGTGTTTATTATAGCAAGATATATTAAATAAGGGTATATGTGAAAATGAAAAATTTAATACATGTTTAAAATGGAAACAAGACTATTTTTTTGGGACGGATAAAAATAGTATACATCATCTTTTTGGGACGGAGGGAGTAATAAACAGTGATGAACTGGTTTAAGTGTGAAATGGAATGTGCAAAAATGAACAGTAATTTGGACATCATCTCTTTTAATATAAGTAGTGATTTAATTGCATATTAGGTTAGGGTGGATTTAGAGTTAATTCCTCAATTGATCATTGAACTTTTTTTTGAATGTTTTCACGAGGCCACTAAACTTAAAAACTACTCTTGTTAATCATTTAACTTTGAAAATTGGTACCTCATCCATTACTACATAAATGATGCTTGCAAAATTGAAAGGATTTAATGGCATGTTTAATGATACTCCCTCTGTCCCAAAAAGATAGTCTTGTATACTATTTTTGTCCGTCCCAAAAAGATAGTCCTGTTTCCATTTTAAACATGTATTAAATTTTTCATTTCCACATATACCCTTATTTAATACATTTTGATATAATAAACACCAACTACCTAGATAAGGGATAAAGGGTATAGATGGAAAAACATAGTAAAATTTAATACTTTAACTATATTAACTACTATTTCTTAATCCGTCTGAAAATAATTATAGGACTATCTTTTTGGGACGGATGGAGTATGATTTACGTAGCACGCATTTAGAAACTATAAATTAGATTTTTATATAAATCATACTAATTAATTAAACTTTAATAATCCAGTTCATAAAGTTTATGAAATTCAAATTTCGATGAGCTCTACATTTAGATAAAATCATGCATTCAACGTACATTCAAAAAACCCAAATATGCATTGGACGATTTGTGAATGAAAATAGTCACATATATGTAATCATGTTCAACGTCATCAAATCCTTTCATTTTTGCATGTGTCGTTTACGCAATGATTGATAGAGTATCAATTTTCAAAATTAGTAACTAAGAGGGAAGTTTCTAAATTCAACGACACCCTGGGAATTTTAAGAGAAGTTCAGTGGTCATTTAGGGTATTAACCCATGGATTTACATGCACCAGTTGATTCCACGGAATTTTTTGAATTCTTGTTTTCGTCTTTTTTTCTTTCACTTTCCACCTCTTAAGCACTTTCGGAGGGCATGGAATGTCTAATTTTTTTTGTTAGAATCTCCACAATAATGTCTCTGTTAGATTCTCCGATCGAAATATGGGAAAACTTCATTCAATTCTCGATGGAAAAGGAGTTTTGCGAATTCTCCCCAAAATTGGAAGATCATTTTGAGAGCCTCAAACATATTCGAGGATTCAATGAGACTATGTCACTTCGACATGTGTGTACAAATAGAATTTTCATTGGTACCCAAGTACCTAATGGATCTAAGATGAGCAGATTTCTACAAGTTTTTGGTTCAAAACTAAGGTAAAATTAACTGGTTTATGTGATGAGTAAATTGTCACTTTAGTTATTATTTCTTTTTGACATTCGGGAATTTCAAATTTGATGATAACTCTTCGACTAACGTGGTGAAACCGTGGTGTTGTCTAAGATTCTAAGAAACAGGGCTAAAATAGGCTTTGCATTCCCCCAGCAAGTGTGCAATCTTGTAACTTACTCTCAGTATCCACGGCCAAACTTCAACCAAATGCCGGTGAATACGATTTTGCATTTTCAGACGAGACAACCAACCAAGTCCATTATGTCATCACGCCACGGCGTTCACCTAGGCACGGATCCATCAGTACATTTACTTAACCATAGTGGATAACTGTACATGAAGAGTTCAGTAGTTGGAAGATTACCACATCAGCTAAATCCATTATATCTAACAATTGCATTACACAACTGTTACTTGGCTTTTGATACAAGGTTTATTTTCATTCATTGATAACACAAAAACCGCAATCCGGCATGGACAATTTTCACTTTAACAATATCCAAAAAAAAAAAAAAAAGGTGTGAAAATGATTGCATTGTCTTGGCTTGGTTCTGTACAAATCAGTTTCCAGAGGATATTAAAGAAAGGGGGCCTATTTACTAATGACTTTCTTCTAACTACAACGACCTGGTGCAAATTCTGGTTAATATACGAAAGAAAAATTCCAATTGAAGGAAATAAGTAAATTCCTCATCGCCCTTGTGGCAAGGATATAGTCAACTCATTGGATATGGAATCTAGCTTATTAGAGGACGAGGATGAGGTGCTAAAAATGCGATTTCTCATTACAAAAGCCGGTTGATTAGGAACTGGAAGAACTGCAGTTTCGCCACTAAGCATGAGAACTACATTTGACATGGTGGGACGATGATTGGGGTCATCTTCCACACACAACAGCCCAACATTAATGCACTTTAAAACTTCAGATTTATCACAAGATTCAAGCAGCATTGGGTCCACTAAATCAAGTGCCTTGTTCTCACTCCACAATCTCCATACCTGCATAAATAATTTCAGTATATATTAGACAATGAAATAATTAAAAAGTTGCATTTAAATGGAGGAATTTAGCCACTTACATGACTCAACAGATTCAGGTCTTCGTTGGACTGATATGATCCTGTGTTTCTCTTTCCACTAATTATCTCAAGTACAACAACTCCAAAACTAAATACATCTAACTTTACCGATAATAGTCCATCCAATGCATACTCCGGAGACATATAACCACTACATCAAGATAACTAGATATTAATATGAATATACATGTGTGTGTGTGTGTGTGTGTGTGTGTGTATTATGATACTATAAGATGTCTATGTCTTTAAGCATAACTAAATAGAAATTCGTCATTGTTAATATAATTTTACTTGGTGCAGAGGAGCCAACAACTGTACACTGCTTTGGACTGGAAAGAAGAAACGGAGAACAGAGGCCTTGGGCAGAAGATCTATTTGCAAGAAACAGAAGCACTTAGAGAAACCGTGATCTGAGAGGAATGGGCAAGAGCAGAAGCTTGCTGAAATCGCAGATCCAAATCCAAGCCAAAATCTGGTTTTAAGATTGCAGTCTCAAGAGAAGAAAATAACCGAGAATGGATCCTTGACTCGGTTTGTACCTGTCACGCTACTAATAAGAGACTGGTTCATAACCTATTAGGAAATGGATGATGCAAAGTTATTGATGGGAATAACCAATCCCTCAACAAGTTGCTGTAGAGCTATAGACGTTAAAATTCATGACGGGACAACTAGATCACTGAAGGAGATGAGACATATGCCAAAGTTGATGAAATTTTATCTGATTAGGATAGCTTGATGAGCCTGACTACATTGATGAGGCTAAAAATGGTTCATTTGTGGCTCCTAAAAGGAATGGTCTATACATTCTTAAGGGGCAGATGATGGTAGTGTTTCTAAGTATAGAAGATTATGGCACATTAGTGAAATAGGCCTTCAATGTTTAAGAAGACGAAATTTGTTGACTGGTGATCGTGTAAAGAACCTAGAGTTCTCACAGCACTGCATAGTCGGAATCAAACCTCCTATCATCACAGGCTTTGGCGAGGGCTAACTGGGAGAGGCAGAGCTAAAACAGATTTAATGCTGAAAGCATTAAACACATGTATGCATTCAAGACTGGAATCTTGACTGTCAACTTCCAAAAAAATCATGTTTTGCAATTGGAATGTAAGATACGTATAAATTTATTTAATTATTTTCACTTTTCAGTAATCATAAATTACTTCCTTTTAGTACTTATTGCAAGAACTGAATTGCTTGAACTAGAGCCAAATCTGGAGTTTGTATGTAGAATATCATAATAAGATATTAATAGCTTTCGGTAGTCTCAAATCTCAAAGTGATCATACCCTGTTAAATTAACACTTACTAGGTTCCAATGACTCTGTTGGTGCTTGCTATTGTTCCTTTGCCCTCAACAATTCTTGCCAAACCGAAGTCTGAGATTTTGGGGTTCATTTCTCCATCTAACAGAATGTTGCTTGTTTTCAAATCTCTATGAATGATCCTCAATCTTGAATCTTGATGAAGATAAAGAACCCCTCTTGCTATCCCCAAGATTATGTCAAACCGTTTCTTCCAGTTTAGTAACTTGCTTAGTTTTTGTTCTAGAATTGTTTTGTTAAAAAAGTCAACACTGATTGAAATAGAATTTGCATAATGAAACATATCATTTTCATGAACTAACCAAATATAAAGGCATCGAGACTTTTGTTGGGCATGTATTCGTAGAGTAAGATCTTTTCATTCTCCATAATGCAGTAGCCCACAAGGCGAACAAGGTTTCGATGTTGAAGCTTTGCAATCAATACAACTTCGTTCTGAAATTCATTAATGCCTTGCACAGAACAGCTTGACAACCTTTTCACTGCAATTTCTTGTCCTCCAGGAAACATTCCCTGCAGGAGTAGTGAACCAGAATTGATACAAAAGGGCAAAAATTAGATTATAGAAAACAATGAAGGGAAAATTGCATTAAAACCTTGTAAACAAGTCCAAATCCACCTTGGCCAAGTTTGTGTGCATCTGAAAAGTTCTCTGTAGCAGCTAATATACTTTCCCAACTGCAGAAAGGAACACTGATACTGCTTTTGTTGTCTTCCCCTAAGTTTGTTATCGATGATCCTTCAACTGCTTTTGGAGTCTGAATTCGCATTTGACGTCTCCAGATCACAACCCCAACAATGGCGAATAGGACAATAACAACAGCAACAGAACCCACAACTGCACCTATTATAACCCCTTTGCCATTTTTGGTTCTTGAAAATTGGGAGGCAGAGGCGGAAAGTCGAACGTAAATCGTTCTTCCACTGCCATTATTTTCTGAAAGTTGTTGCAAATTCAATAATTCACCATTCCAAACCGAGCATGCATTGCTGTAGTAAGAATAAGCTGTGCAAGAGCAATTACTCAAACAGACAGATTCACATTCTCCAGCACTCGTTACCGTGACTAATTGAGATTTTTCAGGTAAACTAGCATGGGAATTGGCCAAAAATTTGTCTTTTCTGTCTGTATAAGTCCTACCATTCTCACACTGCAGCAAATCGATCTCTCTTACACAGCCACCTGAGTAATCCTTCAAATTCCAATCAGTTGCTGACTTCTTTTTAAATCCCTGCAAACAATTACAGGAGGACAATGAATTCTGGTTGCAGGTACCAAATGCCCCACAATAAGCATACACCTCACATTGCTGCGTGGGTTGAGACCACAACAAATTCCACTCCTTAACATTCTCCGACCATGATGACTGCTTAATTTGCCCCGAAATATCCATCACGGATTTAAATAAACTGGAGGGATCATAAAGAGAATATGTGAAGTAAGTCTCATTTTCATTATCAACATAACTAATATTATAGACATAATTCAGTTCAGGAAGTGAACTGAATATACGCCCATTCCAAGCTCCACTAGTCCAGTATTGTTCAGTCCTATTCCGTCTTATAATAAACTGACTCCCATTTGGATCGAGTTCAATGGAGAAAAGCCCAGGTGCAGGATCCTCAGAATTTTTCCAAGAAATGAGGAGTTGCTTTGTTTTTGTACGTTTGTCATAAACAAGTTTGCCACCAGGCAACCACGTATCTGTTGGATAATCAAAACTTTGCCAAAATCCTTTACTTGTCCTAGGTTCTGCTCCATTTCTCAAAACTAAATTCCCATTATCACCTAGAGTTGCCACTACAGAATTTGAGGCTGTCGAGTTTACATTGGTGGACCAAATCGAAACATTGAACTTATCCATAAGCACTAAATTCCCATCTAAAATTTTCAGTTCTACAGAATTCATGTCTGAAATGGGCGTCTCCCTATTTGCTACCCAAACAATGGTTCTTGGACTAATATTTTCGTACCAAATTCCTACATAATACCGGGAAGAATTACCTGGTGTGAAGAATCCTAGAACAAAGGTGTTACCTGAAGAGACAATTGACTGGTTTCCAGAAAGAGATTGGTTTGCTGTGATACTGTCAGCTCCATAGGTGAAATCGATGTTTGTTAATAAACATAGGATAAACAACAAAGAAAACTTGAAAAAATAAATGTTTTGTGTGATCATGGCTGCAGAAGATGTCTACAGACAAGGATGAGTGAAAGAGAGGATATATGGACCGTCGTAAATTTCGAAAATGGTTCAGTAAACGGGTTTAAATTGCAGCAGAATTCATGACTTAAAAAAACTAGAGAACGATGCTTTCGTTTTTTTGAAGTCAATTCACATAATTATAATATTAGGGTAAAAAAATACTTTTGAAGCCGCCAAAGATGTCACCAACTCTGACCATTCAAAATCACAAATAAACCACAAACAGTAAATTTCATACAATAGAAATTCAACTAACTCTCTTTCTCTCTCTCTCACCATTGGACAAGAATGGAATTCTTGAAAAATAAATTCCAGTTGATCGATGATTACAAATTGATCTTGAAAAATGCGGTGAACGAATCATTTGGAGACTTGGAGCTAGGGCTGTCATCGGATTTTGATCAGAATCCGACGAAATAAATGGGAGATGAATTTAGGATCACAGTCCGATAACCCGATTAAGATCCAAATCCGATAATCCGTTAACTAAATGGATCAAATATGGATATAGGTCGATCCGATCCGATGTATTATAAGTAATGGAGTCAGTAAAATATTTTTAAGGCATATTATTTGTCACTAAAATAAATAAATGAG
>CAIGRO010159742.1:0-12985 GCA_903798355.1 Fraxinus baroniana | reverse complement strand
TCTTCATTATGAATGCCATATCGTCCACCGTAGCTTGAACCAATGTTGCCATCGCCTCTTTTACTCGTTTTGCCCTTGCTCGAGTCATCGGTCCTTCGTCAACGGTCAACGGATCCTTTCCCGGGCCTGTCATCGTCTCTATGGCACCCTGGATCATATCAGATATATATGAAGAAATCGATTGTTGCTGGAAATGAAGGAGATTGGCTATGTCCAAAACACAGATTTTGTACTTCACGAAGTGGAGGAGGAACAAAAGGAACAATATTTGTTTCAACATAGGAAAATAGCTTTGGCATTTGGTCATATTAGCACAAGTAAAAACCAAAGCGCGTTCGATTTTTAAAAATCTTCGAGTATGTGGAGATTGTCATGCAGCCATGAAATTCGTATCGATTGCAATAGGGGGAGAGGGAGAGAGAGAGAGAGAGAGAGAGAGATCAAAGATGGGTCGTGTATCTGTAACGATTAGTGGGGAAAGCTTCTTGAATCTACTGCAATGATAGTAAATGCAAATACTAAAGTTTTTTACCTCAATTCGTTGATTAATTTTTAAATTAATTTTGAATCACAAACTTCCAGCTATTAATATCGAGAACCTCATGCTTCAAACTTTTAAGTGTTCTATGATATTCTCTAAAGTCGAGATTACATAGGTGGGTAGGCACCTCGATTAATTATATCAAGAAATTAATTCTTGGGCTGGACAGATAAATAATGAAAAAAAAAAAATTCTCTCTCCTATTTTTAACACTGGAATAATTGTTATATTATGCGTTGTAGAATTTCTAAGTTCTATCTATTCGAGGGAGGGAGGGAGAGGGTTCTCAAATCATGTATAGTAAGGATTCCAAATAAAGTTCAAATAGGAATCTTAATAAATTAAAGTCAAAATTCAATTATTTCACATTCAATTACATGCGTAGTATTAGAAGTTCAGTTATAATTAAGTTTAAAAGTATCATAACAATAGGAATGAAGTCCAAAATCTTATTATAATTACAGTCAAACTCAAAACTTTTCTAATAATTGTAATTAAATTACAATATTTTATAGAGCTACCACATTGACCTGATAGGACATATATTATCTAAACTCCAATAATTAAATCATGTTTAGTCGATGATAGACCCCTCAATCCAACTATTTTTTTTTTTACTATAGGCAAAAGACTGCATCTCAGAGTATATAAGATCATAGAAGTCAATAAATCTATAATACTTTCCTTTGACTTTTCGTATATATATTTTATCCTTGTCCGAGTTTCGATAATTAAGTACGAGTATAAATGATCATTTTATACCTCTAACTATTCTCATTACAATTTTTTTTTTCAATGGTCGTGTGAACTAATCACAAACATTGAAGTTTAGCCGTCTCTAAACATTGAGCTCAAATTTAAACCGTTCAATAGAAAAAAAGTTAAATAGCGACTACCTGTTTTTAAGGGCGACAATTCCTAACACGAATTCATGTTTTCTACTTTGCTTGTTCTCAAACTCTCAACTCATAAAGATATTTCACCAATTAAATTGGTTTCACCCATTGATGGATCAAAGAACCATTAAAGTCGCGAAATAATATATAACCATGTTAAGGGATTTAGATGAAATATTTGAGGATCAAGTGGAATTTAATTATCTACAAAAATTATGCTAAAAAATTAAACTCGACGCGTGGTCCGTTCAATACACTCCAAGTGTACTTGTGTCGCCTTAAACTATTTTTACGATAATAACAAATAACAAATCTGAGTAGTGAATCGATCAACGCTATAACCTTCCAGTACAAGGTGTTAATTCTTATACATTGGTCATGAACAAAATATTTGAGAAACGCAAGTTCGACCCTAACAATACCTCGAGGGGGTGAATAGGTGTAATATGCAGAATTTAAAAATATATCAAATTAAACACCAACAAGTCACTTTTAATTCTTAACTAGATGGTTAAACATTCAAGTCAATTTGTCCTAAGTTGACTTATCGCAGTTGTATAATAAACAATAAATAGTAAAGTAGTAAATCAAACATCGAGATGTTCACGGAGAAACCCAACTGGGAAAAACTCTAGGCACCTGGCCAGACAATCCACTATAAACGATCTTAACAACTTACAGTCAATCAGGCTAGACGACCCATAATATCTGACCACCAGACTACACTCCTTACAACTCTCCTTAGATCTGTGCTCCCCTACACCAATCCTAGCTGTGTTGCCAAAGCTCTCCGAGGAACCTGCTACCCTGCAGCACTCCCAGCCTTATAGAATCGTTTATCTCCTGTGAATCACGAATAATGATGCGTTCACAAACATGAACTCTTGTCGACTTCCTTCGATCTTCAGAACTCTGATGAAATGAATAAGAAGTGGTTTTTGGTATTTGGATATTGGATCTAATGTTTTTCTCTTAAAAGATCTTACACAAGATGAAGGTTGAAAGCAATAATGTGGATGATTCACTCTCTAGACTTTTTCTCTTAACATTCAACCTTAGAAAAAAAATGTGCAGGTGAGTTCTGGTATTTATAGTTAGGTCAAGAAATGAATGGGACGGGTAAAAAGCTTTGAAATCGCAAAATAAAAATTTTTCGAACAGCACTGTCGCTGGGCCAGAGCGAGGGCCAAGCAACAGTTTAGCCTACAGCTTGTCACTCGAGCGAAGGAGGGGCAACGGTCTAGCAACGATATTTCTGCTTTTGTAGCTCGAGGCAACCCTTGGCGACAGTCTATTAAAAATCCGCGCCGTTTTCCTCCTTATTCCAAACTCGAAACCCTAGACTTACTAACTTTTGAACAAATTGCACATTACTCCTTAAACTTTTACATCCTATCAAATTATGTCCTTTTCTCCACAGAATTTGTCAATTACAAAATCAACTAAAACCTAACAAACTCTGTATTTGGCATTCTGTGACAAGACAATAATCTATGTCAAGGCAGTAATCAAATAAAAGTTACAGACTCAAAACAATGACACAACCTACAACTAACAAATGTCTTGGACGAACTCTGCAGTACCTGTTTCCTGAAATAGACAACTCAAATACTAGTGTAAAATGTGTGAAAAAGAGGATCAATGATATTCACAGTTCAATTGTAAGAGTCATCTAAGCAATTATAACTCACAAAGCATATTTTTCAGTTTTATTCACAACCTAAATTAAGACATAGTATCAATGCAACCCAACATACCAAAAAGAAACATTGACACTATAAAAACAAAAAAATAATAATTAATTTAGCGAAACTGAAATCAAACAAATATGCACGTGCTCCCCCTAACTGTAAACTTTCAATGTATTTAAGCAGTAGGTAAATGTATCTATGTTTCGCCCCAACGACCCCTCAGACATAAAACTAAATTTTTTCCCCCTTTTTGTCACACAATGACAAGGGACAAAACAATCACACAATATCTTAATAATGTAGGTATAAGCAATCACAAGTATATGTAGTGAACAATAATCTTTTCCACAACTCCAACTTAAAGTACCCATGGAGTAAATGATATAAGTGACTCATATATGTTAGTGCCACTAATCCTCTAGCAGTAGGACTCCAAACCTTAATTTTTTGAGAAAGGACATGTTGAACATCACTACTAATAAGTATATTCCTCCACTTATGAATGTCAAACCCGTAAGTGACATTAGAACCTATATATGGAAGCTCATTTTGGAATTAAGAGTTTCTTCTCCCCCTGACTTACAACACAAATATTTATCTTTTATCACAACTTTCAATAGGAATGCTCATATATATATATATATTTTCTCATCTTAAGTGCATACTCCATTCCATTAAAGGACTAACGTAACCCCTGTAACGAGCTTTAGGTCAATTAACCCAAGTCAGGCACCAGGTTATAAGAAACCCCGCAGGCTTAATTACTCAAGTCAAGTAGGCTTCGAAAAGTAGCATTAAGATATTGAGCCCCTTTTTTCTACATAAATTGATCCTTGTAGAGATAATATCAAGTTTAGGTCTAATTAAAAAGGTCAATTCATGTTCAAAGTCACCCTACTAACATGTGAATGCCATCCCAAATCTCATACACGCGGTAGAGTCTCATTGTCAAGATCATAGTGTGTGCAGTTCAGATGGTATATGAAGAGATATACATATATTAAATACTCCATAAGCACCATAAGCTAGCAATGGAAACTATGTTACAGCTCACTAAATAACCCCATTCTTGATTACAACCAACAAAATCAAGTGTATTGTATATCACGCTGTAAAATAGTTTCCAAATCAAAATCCTTTTGTTCTTGTTTCACCCCTTTTTTAAAAAACTTTAATCCAAAGCAACAAAAAAAATTTATTTGTTTTTCGTATAAAAACATGAATGCATCAAACACACAAAACATAGAAAAAGTCAAACAAAACACAAGAACATAAAATAAAATGCATGAAAATAAGTAAATAAATATGATGCATGCATAACACAATGTCACACAATAGTAGAATACCATCATGCATCAAATATACTCAGTCAATGAGATATACAATTACCAATAGCTTTTCTAAGATATTCAAACCGAAGACCATCCAACGGCTTAGTAAATAAATCAGCTAATTGGTTCTCAGTAGAAATATGTTAAGATTCACAATTTGAGTTTTGACAAGCTCTCGAGTAAAATGATGTCTGATGTCAATATGTTGAGTTCGAAAGTGATGAGCATGATTTTTAGAAATATTAATGGCTCTGGTGTTAACACAAAACACAACTATAGTACTATATTCAATCTCATAATCACTCAACATCTACTTCATCCAAAGCACTTGAGTACGGTAACATCCTGCGGCAATGTACTCGACCTCGACTGTGGACAGTGAGATAGAATTTTGTTCCTTACTCATCTAAGCAACAAGGTTAGCACCAAAATAAAACAACCACCAGAAAGTACGTTAATTCACCGATCATGCTCATCTTAAATTCTTGCGTCATACACTCACTAAACTCATGAGCAAGTAAATCAACGGGAGAACCAAAAATGATGCCATCCACATAGATATGAGATATAGTGATGGTATCCTCAATTCGTCTTATAAACAAGGTTCTGCCTGTACCACCTCTTGTAAAATCATGTTCCAGAGGGTATACAGTAAGCCGATCATAGGAACTTGTTTCAGCTCATACAAGGCTTTATTCAGCTTATACACATAGTGAGGATATTTCTGATCAACAAACGCTTTAGGTTGTTCCACATAGGCTTCTTCATGAAGAATACCCTTCAGGAAGACACTCTTGACATCCATTTGGTATAGTTTGAAACCCAAAGTACAAGCAACCGTCAGAAGAATTCTAATGGATTCAAGCCTAGCTATCGGGGCAAATGTTTCATCAAAATCAACACCTTCAACCTGAGTGTATTCCTGGGCAACCAACCTAGCCTTATTTCTCGTAATGGTACCTTGATCATCAGTTTTATTCTTGAATATCAACTTAGTACCAATAGCATTGCAATCATCAGGCCTAGGCACTACGTCCCAAACTTTTTTTTCTAACAAATTGATTTAGCTCATTATGCATAGCATTAACCCGACATTCATCCCTAAGGTCCTTCTTCTATATCTCTAATCATATTATCCTTAGGGCGATTCAATTTGACTCTGGACAAAGGTTCTTTATGTGGTTTAGTTCATTATCAAAAATAGAATCCTTAGTTTAAACAACCAACTCATTTGATGTCCGTGGGGGATCAGGAACTAAAGCTTCCTTAGGTTCAACCTTGACTGGATCAACATCCAACTGTTCCAGCTCAACACACTCTCCGCCAATCTCCCCCTCACTACAAGTATCATCAACCACCACATTGATAGATTCCATCACAACACGTGTGCAATTATTGTACACTCGATAAGCCCAACTATTCTTGGAATATCTTAAGAATATACCTTCATCACTTTTGGAATCAAGCTTTCCCAAGTTCTCTCTGTCACTCAGAATGTAGCACTTGCTACCAAGCACATGAAAGTACTTGACAGTAGGCTGTTTACCTTTCTAGATCTCATACGGTATCATGTTAGTTTTTGGTATAAGATAAACTCTATTGATAATGTGATATGCAGTATTTATGGCTTCACCCCAGAAATGTATAGCTAAATCTTTACTATGAAGCATAGCTCTCACCATTTCTTGAAGCACACGATTTTTCTTCTCAACTACCCCATTCTTTGGAGTGATCGGCGAGGAGAACTCATGTTGGGTTCCCTCCTCCAGACAGAAGTTCTCAAGATTCAAGTTTTCGAACTCCTTACCATGATCATTACAAATTTTGGACATAGAATAAACTTTCTCATTTCTAAGTCTCTTACACAATGAGATGACAAGACTGAAGACTTTAGTTTTATCTTTCAGCAATTCAATCCAAGTGAATCGAGAAAAGTCAATAACCACAACCAAGATATATCTTTTACCACCAAGACTTTCGGTCCTCGATGGTCCCATCAGATCCATATGGAGTAATTTAAGAGGCTCGTTCATCATGATCTTAGAAATTTGTTTGTGAGATACTCTAAATTGTTTATCTTGTTGACACGGACCACAAACAGTGGTATCAGAATTATCCAACTTAGGTAGGCCCTTAACAATCTCCTTCTTGGCAAGTTTAGACATACTGTTATGGTCATATAACCCAGTTATTGATGCCACAACTCAGTCGCGTTGATCTTGACACTACTACACCTGTAATTTGAATTAGGTAAGACTCCGTAACAATTTTCAGATGTTCTCATACCTTCAAGAAAAATGTTTCTAGTCGAGTCGTACACAGAACACCTTTTCTAGACAAAGGTAACCTCAAAATCACAAATTTGACTGATGCTCAAAAATTGGACTTTAAACCTTTTACATACAACACATCTGAGATGACAGGTAGTCCAGCAATACTCACAACTCCTTTTTCAAGTATCGGTGCAGTAGCTCCATCACCAAACGTAACTACACCACCATTCCACACATCAAGTAAAGAAAACAAAGATTTGTCACCACACATGTATCTTGAACATGCACTGTCAAGATACCACATTGAGCTATTTTGAGCTTTAAGATCAAGGTGAGCAACATGGCAATTCAACAAATCTCCAGATCGTTCACTCTCATCATCCCTTTCCCCTTTCTCAATCTCACTGTCAGATTCGATTTCAGCAATCGAGTTGAAGGCCATATAATCTTATTTATCCTCACCACCAAATATCTCATCATGAGAACTAGGATCTGACTTCTCATCACTCATGGTCACAGCTAATGCCTTACGACGTTCTTTACCCGAATTCTTCTTCAAATTAGAACATTCATTCTTAATGTGACCAAATCCCTTGCACTCATGGCATTGGACAGATTAAGATTTACTAATGGGAGTCCTAGAGGTGTTTTTCTCACGTCTACCTCTCGAGAGTTTACTAGGGATTTCAAAATTTTGCTCATGAGGCTTTCTCTTATTCCTCATCACCTTCTGGAATTTCTTAACGAAATAATCAATTTCGTTGTCCCTAAGGATCTTAGTGTCAACGGACTTACTCTCACCTTCTTTAACAGTGTTCATGGCGATGGATTTACCTTTTTAGGTTGTGAGACAGTGAGTTCATAAGTTTGAAGGAATCCTACGAGTTCTTCAATTTTAACCTCATCCAAGTCCTTACTCTCTTCTATAGTAGTGACCTTAGGTCTAAACCTTTCGGGCAATGATCTAAGGACTTTCCTAACAATTTTGGTCTCTGGGATCTTCTCACCTTAATTAAAACTCGAATTGACAATATCATTTTTTTAGCATAGAAACTATTAAATGTCTCATCATCAGCCATCTTTATCTCTTCAAACCTAGTGGTCAACATCAGCAGTTTAGAGTTCTTAATAGCTTTAGTTTCCTCGTGTGTGGTTTCTAGAATATCCCAAACTTCCTTAGTAGTTTCACACATCGATACATGCCTAAACTCTTCAGCAGACACAGCTATGAACAGGGCATGAAAGCCTTTACTGTTTCAATTACACTCATCCAAATTAGTTTTGGTCCACATTGAGAAATCAGTGGGTGTAACTATACCAACAACAATTGTTGTAGGCGGAGTCCATCTATTTTGCATACTTATCCAAATACGTTTATCCAAAGCCTTAGGAAAAATTCTCATTCGAACTTTCTAGTAGGCATAATTGCTTACATCGAAAAAGGAGGCACGAACAAAGACTGACTTATCTAGACTTAACAAATAAGGGTCATGAATCGATTTAAAGCTCTGATACCAATTGAGAAACGCAAGTTCGACCCTAACAACACCTAGTGGGGGTGAATAGGTGTAATATGCGAAATTTAAAAATATATCGAATTAAACAACAACAAATCACTTTTAATTCTTAACTAGATGGTTAAACATTCAAGTCAAGTTGAACTACCGCAATTGTATAATAAACAATAAATAGTAAAGTAATAAATCAAACACCAGAATGTTTATGGAGAATCCCAACTGGGAAGAATTTCGGGCACTTTTCCAAGCAATCCACTATAAACGATCTTAACAACTTACAGTCAATCAGACTAGACGATCCGTACTATCTAACCACCAGAATGTACTTTTTACAGCTCTCCCTGGATCCCGTGCTCCCTGCACCAATCCTTAGCTGCGTTGCCAAAGCTCTCCAAGGAATCTGCTTCTCTACAGCACTTTCAACCTTGTAGAATCGTTTATCTACCGTGGATCATGAAGAATGACTCGTTCTTCACAAACAGGAACTCCGTCGACTTCCTTCGATCTTCAGAACTCTGACCAGATGAATAAGAAGTGGTTTTTGGATATTGGATCTGATGTTTTTCTCTCAAAGACCTTACACAAAATGAAGGTTGAAAGCAATAATGTGAAGGATTCACTCTCTAGACTTTTTCTCTCAATATTTAACCTTAGAAATAAATGTGCAGGTGAGTTCTAATATTTATATGTAGGTCAAGAACTGAATGGGTGGGTAAAAAGCCTTGAAATCGTGAAATAAAAATTCTCGGACATCACTGTCGCTCGAGTGAAGGCCTAGCGACAGTCAAGTGACAGCCTATAGCTTGAGTGAATGAGGGGGGAAGGTCTAGCAACGATGTTTTTGCTTTTGTAGCTCTAGCCAACCCTTGGCGACAGTATAGCGAAAATTCGCATCGTTTTCCTCCTTGTTCCAAACTCAAAACCCTAGACCTACTAACTAACTTTTGAATTACTCCTTGAACTTTTACACCCTATCAAATTAAGTCCTTTTGTCCACATAATTTGCCAATTACAAAATCAACTAAAACTTAACAATATTTATGATCAAAATATAAGTTGTGTCACAATATATTTCTCAATGTAAACATCCAACCTATATTATCACAAGTGATCATAAGCAATTTAATTTAGCATTCTCAATAATAATAACTACAATAAATAAATAAAAACACAATTTATTTATTATAAAATATTATTTTATCGCAGCAAAATATAATATATAAACATATAATCCAACAATTTCTTCATGCTAATACAAAAGTTTGATATATAGAAATCTTAATGATGATAATTACATGTCTGCCAAGGGCAAGAAGGTAGTGGTGATCGGTAGGTGTGACAGTGGCACAAATTTTATTGGACATATATGAGACATGGTTGGAACAGTATCGTAAATCTATATATTCTCCTTAAGCCATCACAAACCCAAGCATCTAAACCTTTGGCCTCAGGTTGGACCTCGTTCTATTTTTAACTATAGTTCGTAGCTCTATGGTTAACTGTGCTTTCTTTATCTAGGGAACAAAGTGCATGTTTGGGTGTGTCTTAGTAGTATATTAAAAAGGTCAACTTTTCATCTTCATTCAACGTGGGATTTTAAACCTTAATAGACAATTACCTAATGAAACAGAGAATGATGTCATAATTAGGACATAGAGATAGGAAGAATCGACAAAGACATGAGATAGCAACAGACAAGTTAGTGCTTTAGTTTCACTTTGTACCATATTCTCTGAAGCAAGGAATGAAGATGTAGAAGCCAAACATGACAAAAAGATCAAAAAAAGAAGTACATAGTAGAATGTTCAAGTTAGAATTTAGGCCACAGGATTCTGATAGTTGTATTATGGTGTTTATGAAGTTACAAGTGTTGGGTGCTTATATTTTGGCAATTGTGTCATGTTAAACAAATAATGAATATAGTTTTTACAAATAATGAATATAGTTTTTGTTTGTTCAATGTTTTGATAGATGTTGAAGTGTAATCCAAATTCCATTGGGTATTGTCATTTAATTGAAGAGGCCTTAAAGAAGTCCAAAAATGGACCAAGGAGAAAAATTCAACGCATTTACTCTCGTTGGTTGCCCAATTCTACTCGAGCACTAAGAGCAAGGAGCTTACCGCTTGCTGCACACGAGGGCGCCGATCAAGTGTCGGTATTATCTGGCCCATGCCTGTTTTGTAATTTTGAATAATTCTAAAATGCTATTCCATCTAAAACACTATAATTATGGTTGTATATATACTTCATGACTTGTTGGCTCTTCATAGAGTTAGAAGGCATTAGATCTTGATTGAGAGCATCAAATCTTATAACAACAATCCATTATTTTTATATAGTGAATTCTTTTCCTTTACTCGTAATTTTTTCTCGTCTTAGGTTTCTATGTAAAATCTTGTGTTCTTGTATTTGGATTTATTTTCATATTGACTTATTATCTCGTTATTCTCTAACAAACTAGTATCAGAATAAGGTTAATCTTTCGTAATGGTAACAATAAAATATGATATATCGCTTTGGATTGCAACACAAAGTTTTCGTTATATCAGGTAAAGATGCGAGTTGTGCTCGTGTAGATGGATTTGGATGATGCTCTATTAGGGTTTGTTAAAATGTCTTTTAGTTGGACCCAAGAGGAAAATCAGTGTAGGGATCAAAAGGCCCTATCACAAATTCATCAACATCTTTCAAATCAGATTTTTCAGGACGTTCTTATGAAGAAAAGTGTTGAACTAGAGCAACTTTGCATGACAAAGAGTTTAACCAGTAAGTTACGCTTGAAATAGCTATTGCATTCTTACCACATGTCTGAAGGTGCGTCTATTGAGGATTACTTGACCCTTTTTAAAGAAATTGTAGTTGATCTTGAGATTATGGAGGTTAAATATGATGAGAAGTATTTTGGACTTATTTTGTTGTATTCACTACCATCTTCATATACGGCGTTTAAAGATACTATACTTTACAGTCGAGATACTCTCATGATTGATGAGGTTTATGATGCTTTATAGTCAAAGAAGAAGATAAATCATCTTGTAGTTGGAGGTAGCCTCATTTTCAACTTCTTCTCCTGAGTCGCCTTTCTTCATCTTGCTAGATTCTTTTCATTCTTTCCCACTCCTCAATGTAATCATACTAGCATTTTGTTTTGGATTGACAACAATTTGTAAAGGCAATTTACCTCGAGATTCCAATCTGTTCATAATTGATGCTAACTGACTCGCTTGATTCTCCAATTTCTTGATGCCCGTCCTAGTCTCCTGTTGAAATTGTTGTGTGTTAGTTGCAAGTGATTTAACAATTTCTTCTAGAGACATACTGAACTTGAAGAAGGCTGCTGTGGTGGAAAAACATGCTGTCTAGGCTGGAATTGTGATCCTGCCCCATAACTAAAGTTAGGGCGATTCCTCATTCATGGGTTGTAAGTGTTTGAATAAGAATCATATTTCCTTTGTGGTGGCACTGGAAATCTTTTAACTACATTAGCCTGCTCAAAAGAATCTTCTTGAAGTGTAGGACACATATCAGTTGGATGGCCAGTAGCTGCACAAATTCCACAAGAATTAACCTACTGCATATTTCCTACAACCATTTGTTGAACAAGAGAGGTTAACTTAGCTATTTGGTTTTCAAGGGAGGATGCATTTACCTCATTCATCCTTTTCAAAGGGGTGTCTTGTCTGGATGCAAATTGTTGTGAGTTAGCAGCTATGATGGAGATCAAATCTCTAGCAGCAGTGGGGATTTTGTTCACTATAGCACCTTTGCTAGCAGCATCCATCATCTTCCTCTCCATAGGTAACAGTCCCTCATAAAAGTATTGAATGAGTAGTTGTTCAGAAATTCCATGTTGACGATAGCTTGCACACAGTTGCTTGAATCTTTCCCAATATTCATGAAGGGTTTCTGTATCTTTCTGTTTGATTCCACATATTTTCCTTCTGATGTTTGCAGCTCGTGAAGCTGGAAAAAAACTTATCAAGGAACAATCTGACCATTCCTATCCATGTAGTTATAGAGCCTGAAAGTAAATAAAATAGCCATTTTTTCGTTGTCTCGACTAACGAGAATAGAAAAGCCCGCAATTTGATTTGTTCCTCGGTCACTCCTTGTGGTTTCATGCTTGAACATACCATGTGGAATTCCTTTAAGTGCTTATGGGGGTCTTCATTCTCAAGACCATGGAATTTAGGGAGCAAGTGGATCAAGCCAGATTTTAGTTCAAAGTCCACTTCCAAAGCAGGGTATTCAATATAGAGTGGCTGTTGATTCACATTTGGTGCAACCAATTCCCTCATAGTTCTTTCTTCATTGGCCATTGCTTGCTCTACTTCAGAATCACTAGATGAATCGGCCAGGTTGAATGTTAAATCAGATGAATATTCTTGTTTGCCGAACAACTTAGCTTCCTTTCTCAATCTTCGAGCCGTCTTCTCAATTTCAGGGTCGTATTGCAATTCACCTGTACGAGAAGAACGAGGCATAAAAAGGATAAAAACAATAAATACAAAAAGAAAAATTAAATCTATTTGACACCAATCTCCAGCAACGGCGCCAAAAATTTGATGGGTGTCGAATCCAACAAATAATAAATGTTTTCTTTCTTGGAATATAAATTGCAGCAATGGTGAGCAAGATCGTATCCACAGATATTGGTTAGATTTAGTTCTTTAAAGATTAGGACAATAAAAGAAATGGGGGATTTTGATTGTTGTGAATTAAAACAAATTAAAT
>CAIGRO010159723.1:0-12348 GCA_903798355.1 Fraxinus baroniana | reverse complement strand
TCACGGACCGCAGGTTTTGCCCCCGAGGATCAACACCTCGAGGCTGCCCTCACCTCATTCTCTGGCCGGCAAGCCCGAACAACTGGCATACATGCATGCTATGAGTAGGATGTTAAGGGAGAATATTTGCATATGATCATATATCATTAGTGTACTAATGGTAAGATAGGCCTCGCGCCTAGCTGTTAGCGTGCTTGTCGTGCCGAATGGGAAGCTAAGCATTCTCACTGCGTGACACCTATCCTTGCTTTTCCACGAAATGTCAACATTTAGTATCACATTATTTTTTATGCGCACAAGGTATTAAATGATTCTTGTTACTTTTACTCTCGTGAAACGCCATCTATCTTTTTTTCCTTGGGAACACTGGTTGACATCTTGATCACATGATTGTATCAACTATTTTTAGGGTTGTATTGGTAATGGTTATCTCATTACCTTCTCCGTGACTCCGGCCTTCCTGTTTTATAAGATTTCCACAAAGGGACCCGTTCTTCCATGATCCCACTTGATTCCTGTCCCCATTATCTGTCTTCCTGGTTCAAGGTTTCTGAATGTTCAAATAAACTCTTTTATTTGTGGATTCTAAGGATCATTACTGGTTTCATTTGATAAAATAAATGGTGAACTGCAGATTTCTGTTCTTGGAGAGAGACTAATGGTTTCACCATCTGTAGGTTTTTATATGGCACCGAGGCTCAGGAGAGCTTGTTTTGACATTGTCTGGACATTCCGGGGCTGTTAACTGTGTTAGTTGGAATCCTGCTAATCCTCACATGCTGGCTTCCGCAAGTGATGACCGTACAATTCGCATATGGGGCTTAAATCGGGTATGTTTGAATCATGATGATAAGTACAGTAATGGCACCTACCACTGCAATGGTGGAACTTGAAGTTGGAAACAAGATACGCCATCTATCATTGTATTTCTTAACAAATTGCTTTATGTAAATTTTTTCACTTCAATATTCAGTTGACAAATATTGAACGTGCATTAACCATGTCAATAAATTGTGTACTTTCTATGTTTGCATCTGCTGGCATGTTTGTTATTTAAACAGCTGACCAATGACCAAAAGGACTGATGATAAAGATGAAAATATGGGAAAAATAATTGTTGGATTATTGATGCTTGCTGTCACACGGATGCACACATGCAAAAAGAGAAAATAGAACACCTGTTTACCCTTCACAATGGCTTAAATTACACTGGTAGTTAACGAACTTCAAAAAAATTCCATGTGGCTAATTGAACTTCATTTTGTTTCGAGTTGGTCATTCAACTTAAAACTTTATTTTCAGGCGGTCGCTCCACCCATGTCTATTAGCTTGATTAACGCAAAATTGTTGTGTCAGCTTTTCCTTTAGTCAGACAATTGAAGAAATGACCAAATTATAGGAAATGTGATAGTATAGTGACCAATTTGGAACGAAATACCTCTTTGTTCGACTGGCTTGAATATGTCTGAGCCAGTTACACTTTGGTGTTGCCCTTTTAATGCTTTGACTATAATAGAACTTTTAGAAAGGCGGGTGTGAGATCTTTCTCCATTTCGTGTTCAATCTAACATACAAAATATGCCCTCAGTATACGAGTTTGATATGTTGAGTAGTTCGGTTACATTTTCCTTTTTTTTGTTTTTGCTTCTTACATTACTATATTTTTATTACTTGCTATATGTTTTGGTATAATTTGGTGAATTTGATGAAAATGTGTAAATGCACTAGACGTGTTGTTAAGTGTGCATTCTTCGTGGTTGCTACACGAAGTTACTTGTATTCCTGATTGAAAAACGGATTGGTACTTAATTTTTACGTGAATGTATGTTGCTTGGGATGAACCTAATGAAGAAAGGTTATTCGATTAAATAATTCACCCCTTCACAGTGTAAGCAAGATGAAAGTTATAAGCTGGTATCTTCATCACTAAGACTCCGCACCAAAAAGTTGTTAACGATGACCCTTGAATAAGTTTCTTCACTTGAGTCGTAATAAAATCCCATCATAGAGGAGAATTATAACTCATCGTTTTAGGGTTTCCTTATATTTACTCGTTCGAATAATTTTTTGTAGCAGTACAGAGAGCGATAGTGTCGCCTTGTTTTACATCAAGGCAACTCATTGTAGGGACTTCCTGCAAAAACAGTGCTGAATTATACATATTAGCTGTCTCCATAACTCAAAACTTTGAGTAAAAATTTAACACAACTCAATTCATCAAAGATCATATTTATAAGTGAAATTAGATACAAATAATCCACATCCCACATCAAGCAACACTGAATGAACCTGCTGTGCTCTCCACAAATTTCCTTGCACCTTTGAACCATCTCTTGTCTCCAGCTTGAGCCTTGCAAATGTAAAGCTTCCCACCAGACACGGTGGCTGTGATCAGTTGGTGTTTTCCGCCCTCTTCTCCATCAGCCGTCCTTGTCAACACGGATAAGAAATAGTACTTTTTTCCACCAATAACTGGAGTGTCTGTCTCCAGTATGTTTGCAGTTGCCACAGCATTGGCATCAAATCCACCCTAAAAATATAATTTCATAAGAATGATTTATTATGGAAAGGGAGCGTTCGAATACGCATATAAAACAGTGGTCGTTTGGACGGAAGGGGACATTCGATAACATTTGAGAGGGGACGTATAGCCTGACCTCCAGCATATGCGAAGAGAAAAAATAATGACAGATGGAGAAACCAAAATATTTAAACAAGTATATATTGCAAAAAGGTATGTTTCTGATTCATTGTTGATTTACCTCTGAATCAGTTTTTCCGAAGTAGGCTTGTTTTCCTAGGAGATAGTCCACCTGAAATTATTGACATCAAAATTTCATTAACTCACCAAAATGTTTATTGTTTATATGATATTGAGACGCGTCATTCAAATAATGTATAAGTGGGATGTGAGTTGAAGTTTTAAGACTCCAACAGTTTAAATTTTTAGACGAGGTGGTTTGAAAATGATTACCTTGGAGATGAAGTCTTCAGGAGAACCATAGTCAGTGATAGATTTCTTGTCAGTAGAGGTGACCATAACAGATACATTGCTGGTGGCATCAAAATTGTCCTCAAACCTCAGAACCTGACCAGGAAACTCTCTTTCTTTGCTTGGATTCCACTTTGAGGGAATTGACAACTTGAATCCCTCTCCAGCATAGGGCAAGAAATCCGTGTTTTCCTTTGGCTTCCCAAAAATGTTAGCTGCAATTTAATCATTCATATAAACAGACAATCTCGAGTGAGAAATATAACTTTATTGCGCAGACACTCTCTTGGATTTGAGGTATTACCAGCTTGGCCGTAGGCTGCATCGGCAGGGGAAACCTTGGAGCCTATAGCAGCAGCACCAATTAGAACAGTGAGAGCCAATCTACGAGAGATAGGCAAAGCATTGTTGTCATCATCTTGTTTGTGGGCACGGCAAACTAATTGGCTAGGCTTGAGGGACGGCGCATAACGTTGAGATGATCTGGTACTAGTCGATAGTACATTGGGGTTCAAGAAGCATGCAGTTGAAGCCATTACTGCTTTCTCTGCTCTTCTTTTTCTCGTGGCTTGTGAATGTTAGATATGAGTGTGGCCTAGCTGATGTGTTCTTTGTGGGGGAAAATGGATGGTTTTTGGATGTACAAAGTGGATATTGGGAAGATTAGATTGGTGATGAAGGATAAGGTTTTTGAGGTTTTCATTGGTGCCAAACTGTCGACGAGTTTACGTTGTAATCTCCTAGTCATGAATCAAAGGGTCCCATGAAATAGTTTCTTTCATCTGGATTTAAGATGAGACTTGTACACTATGCATGACATCCATTGGAATAAGTGCAAACCCCAATTTCCATTAGAAATTCTGTTAAACAAGGGCAGTCTCATTGGATAGTATTAAAACCGTCATCTATTATTATGTACCATACTTGCACCAAGCCCGTGCTCCTGTTTGGTACACATTAAAATTTTCATTTTCATTCTTTTACTCATTTTCAACCACATTCTTCAATAAAATAATTATTTTAATCACATCAATCACTTTTCCTTCCTTTTCAACCGCACTATCCATTAATCAACTATTCCAGAATACATTCTTCCAAAATAATGTGACTCAAACACACCCCAAGAATTGCAACATGAACAGTCAACCATTGAGTGCAAAAGATAGAACAGCACTATAGGCATAGAAAATACACTTGGAAGGTTTTCATTGGAACCAAAAAAAAAAGGTGCTAATGGGGTGCTGAAATTCTGTCAAAAAAGCCTGTACCTGCAGGTTTATTGCAAAAGATATATCGGCCAATATAAAGATTGGTAAGACCACTTAATTAGTACAGCTTAAATAAACACTAAGCTCACATCACTAGGTAGCGTGTGAAAAAACAGAACATTAAATCTTCTATTATATCGTCCAGGACAACAAATACATCATTTCCCATATGGATATTCCCAAGGAATTTAGACTGTTCCTCGAATTCACTCTACGCTTGGAACCTACTGTGAACAAATAGCAGATACCATTAGATTACACACAAGAACTTCTTCAGTGCAGCAACTGATCAAGTGGTGGGGTTGCTTCCCGTCTTTTCAATCAAACAAAAATATTTATTATGATATCGTCCTTCTTGCTAACTCTTCGTAACCAGAAGCAGTTTTGACGCAAATGTTCACCTTGATAACTGCCATGGAATCTTCACATCTGCTACTATAATTTCAAATTATGCTGGAACAAAGAAAGAAAGCAAGAATTCAATCAATTCATCAATAGGCACAAATTGAACAAAAAACAACAGAACAAGCAGAAGACTGATCAATTTTAGTATCATATATATACAGAAATGCCTAAACCCCTGCAAAAGGGGAAGAGAGATAAGGTACCAACCTATAGGTTAGTGCTTCAGTGTGGGTTTAAGCGTATGATACATTCTAAATTAATTTCAATAAGGCTATGAAACTTATTTACAATTTTTTATTTTTTATTTTTTTTTGGTGGTTTCCTAAAGTCAATCAAATGTTACCATCTTGAGAACGTAACCCATCACTCATAGAGCAATACATGGGAAAATTAAAGGAGACAACATTGGTAAAGAGTAATTAAAGGACTAACAAGTAGCAATTTGGAAGAAACATGTATAAGGTACATAGAGCCAAACCTAGCTAAGTATATTAATTGCACTTCTTCGAGTTCAATATCTTAAAACACGAAAACTGACCTCAAATAGCTTCAGAAAAATCTCCTCCCTGTATTATGGTCACCATCATTATTGTTGTCACCAAAGCGGCTTGACTGAGTATTCTGTCTAGAATTTGAATCACCAAAACCACTAGAACGACCTGAACCAAAATCCCCGAAACCACCTGAGCGGCTTGGACCACCAAGGTTTCCAAAGCCACTATTCCGATCTGAACCACCTAGGTCTCCAAAACCTCCTGAACGGCCAGACACAAAACCACCAAAATTGCCTGAGCGGCCTCCACTAAATCCAACACCTGATCGACCAGAAGTAGGTCCACCAAAACGACCACCCCTAGAAGTACCAGAGCCACCAGAACGGCCAAATCCTGAATCACCAAACCGACCACCCCCTGTGTTTCTATTAGAACCAAAACCACTGGTACCACGGTTCATGTCACGGTACATGTCCATAGCTCCCTCTTCAACTGCAATCCTTGGGAGCTAACGTATCAAGTTAATACAAAGTATAAACAAGTTAGTTCGATATGACTCAACAACAAAATGCAAAAGATGTAGCATTCATCTGCTTCACATGTTCATTTTCTTTGAAAGTCTCACTCTTTTCAGTTGGAATTGTTACTAAAACAGTATGAAAAAAGATTTCAGAAAGAACAAGGCCTAGATTGTTATTTGTTGTTGTAAAGTGGTTTAAAGCTATCCTAGATTCAATGTGTATTAGAAGTTAACAAACAAGTGCTTAAAAAAGAAATCAGAGCAATATTTAAACAGAATGGGCAGCGAACAATTTACCTCCACAAACCGGCATCCAACTTCGCGTTCTATAGCTTTGACGTCCCTGTACTGGTGGGATGAATAGATGAGAATTGCACTACCATTTTTCCCAGCACGGCCAGTTCGTCCAGATCGATGAACAAAAATCTCTGAAGAGTTTGGAAGTTCATAATGTACCACCTGGAAAGAAAACATTCAATCTGAACCCAAATACAGAATAAAACCATGGAGAAGAGAATAAACTATAAAAAGAAATCTCATTTGCCATCATTATTAAACCCCTAAGCAAGAGGAAAAAAAATCACACCTGCACCTTGTATGACTAAGAATCTTAACACTATGAAGCATCATTATCAAATATGCATGTTATCTATGTTGATTATCACCAACAAATCCACAGCACTGTGTTACAAGGGGTAAAAATAGTATCATCAAAATCATGAACTACCTTGAGAATAAAGAACAGTCATCCGACTCAACTTAGAATGGATCAAAGTTCTGTTTAAATGTGCATATGCGATTAGATTTTAGATGTCAAAACCATACTACAACAAGAAGCTAAGTGATCATCTTAAGCCAAGAGAAGCAATAAGGATTTCAATAGAATATTAAGAAACAGAAAACAGCTGGCACTGTATCTATTCTTTTTTCATTTATTAACCTCCACCGTGGAAACTCATGCTTCACAAGTAAAATCATGTATAAGAATAAAAAAGATCAAATAATGATCATAAACACACCAGATCGACATTTGGTACGTCAAGGCCACGAGCAGCTACATCAGTAGCCACTAAAATATTGAATCGCCCATCTCGGAAGCCGGAAAGAGTTCTTTCCCTTTGGTTCTGTGAGATATCACCATGCAAGGCTTCACATCTAAAGTTTCTTTGCATGGCATATGCCAAAAGATCAGCATCACGTTTTGTTTGGGTAAAAACAATACATTTTCCTCCTTTCCCGTGCTCCTGATAACAAATGCACAACATGTTGTCGGAAGAGGAAACTGACTACTGGAATAAATTAAAGATCATAGAAATGATGCAGTAACCAGATTAAATATACAATTGGAGATGGCAAACAAAATGAACTTTAAATTCATACAGTTATTAGAGATCCAATCATTGCTGGTTTCTCACGCATATCTGCTGCAATTGCATACAAGGAAATCCCTTCAGCTAATTTCTGATCAGAATCTCCCACCTGTAATACACATTTGACTTCAATACATTCATGTCGTAAACACACTATTGACCTCAAAAAACTCCACAAAATCATAACTGCGGTATAATTCACACAAGAAAAAATTTTCAATTAAGAACTAAGAATATAGACAGCAGGGATCTGCACTCTCACAAGATCAACAGTAACCGGATTCTTTAGGAACTTTTGTGTAAGTTTTAATATCCATTTAGGCATAGTAGCCGAAAACATCATGGTCTGATGCTTCTGTGTCATGTATCCCAAGATAGTCTCAACATCATCAGCAAATCCCACATTAAGCATTTGATCAGCTTCATCTAGAACGGTAAACTTTACTTCAGATAAATTCAAAGAACCCCTCTTGATCAAATCAATAACTCGCCCAGGGGTACCAACAATAATATCAACGCCTTGGTCAAGAGAACTCATTTGGCGTGTAATGGGCACACCCCCATAAACACAGAGAGTATCTAACCCAGGAGCAGATTCATAGAATTCTTTATCCACTTGACGTGCAAGTTCTCTAGTTGGTGCCAAGATTAAGGCCAACGGATTCCTTCCACGCCTAAATGGTGGAAAAAAAGCAGAAATGTTAAGCTCTTAGAAGAACATAATGTTAAACGTCAGACATTCAAATAGGATGGACAAAAACAGTTATAATCAAAGAAAACGAACCCGTGCTTCTCATTGTACTGAATGATCTTATCCATGATTGGAATACCAAAAGCTAATGTCTTTCCTGTTCCAGTCCTTGCTCGACCTATCATGTCGCGCCCCTGCATTGCTGGTTCCAGAACAGCTCTCTGTACCCAGAGAGAACATAACTCAATCCTTCCTTCAAAACTCAGAGAATAAGATTAAAACTAAAATAAAATAAAAGCAATGAAGTTTTTGATCAACAAAAAAGGGATCAAAATGAATATATAAATAAGAAAAGGAAAAATTCTGAAATTCAGATAGCTTTATAAGTATCAAGAATTCCTTAACCCATGACTCGGGTTTTACACTCATTGTGATTCCTTGTTTTCATTGTTAATGTATAAATAACACAATGAATAAAGATGAAAATATAAACCAACTTCTAAGGGATTGGGTTAATCCTCCTAACAAGGTCCACCTTTCAAGACATTAAGTCTCAATATTCATTTCCATTTTGCAGCTTGAAATTTTAGTACTTAATGCCACAGCTATTTCTGATGATAAGAATGAGCATCAGAAATTTCATAAATGATGAAATGAAGCAAGAAAATATAAGAAATCAATACATTCAGCCCCTGAACGTATTTACAATGTAAAATGTCAGAATTCTCGGTTACAAAATGGAAATTGAGGCTTTCTAATATTACAACTATTTACTATACCTGAATAGGGAAGAGTTTAGTGATACCCTTACGAGCCAAAGTGGAGACAATCTCCTGCGAAATCCCAAGCTTCGCGATCTCAAGCCCGTCATCCGCAACCCCACTCGAAGCTATCCTGTCATCCGCATCACATAAATCAGCCACTGCATACTCAGCCCGCAAGGCCCGGCCCGCGTGAAAACATCTCGTAGCTGAATAGAAAGGTGCAAATGAAGGCACTGGTGCCTTTTCTCTGGAAGTGGCAACATAATTCTGAAATTTAGGAGAAACAACGGAATTTCTGGTAATCGAATTCCCAGATAATAGACTGTTGATCGCAGTTAGAGCGAGCCTTTTGGATGAGGAAGATTTCCTCAGCGGAAATAAGCTGCTCATTTTCGATTTCTTCTGCTTCTTCTCTGCTTGGAGAAGAACGAAGGTGAAGACTAAACCCTAGGGGTTTAGGGTTTATGAAATAGGGACGAAGGCGGTTAGTTGACGGAGTACCAGAATATAATCTAGGGAAGGAGGAAGCGTATACGAACACTGAAAATTCAACAAAAGTTCATTTTGGTCATTGAATTTTAACTTTGTTTCAATTGAGTCACTGAACCTCATTTGGGAATTGGGTAATCATCATTTTATTATCTTCTTTTCTATAGTACTGCGTAGAAATTACGTGAAAGATTAATTACGTTATAGATGGATAGATGACGGAATGTGACAAAATTTATTTGTAAATTCGAAAAAAATTGATGTTTCAAAAAGATGATAATTATATGTGTTTATTCATTCATTTTGCTTTTAAGTATAAAAACTTGGGATCCTATCCTAAATATCAATCTTTTTAGGGAGTAAGTCAAATTTTTATATATTAATTAATATTTTTATGTGAGATTTAACCAGCAAACGAATTTTCAATTGATGTGTTCAAACGAGTCATCATACACGAATATTCTCGGAGGGTTGCAACTTCACCAGCAAAATATCCATCTTTGATAGCAATGGCTTCTATGATGAATACAAACATACATGTTCGTTATTGACTTTGATGGACCATGAAAGTAACATTCAAAAGCCCATACGAAAATTTTTCACACGACATACATCAACAATTTAATTTAATTTAATTGATATCAAATCATAAGTAATTATTTGATTGAAATCAAATCAAATTATAATTAGGGAAATTACAAAAAAATCAAGGGTTTAAAGATTGGAATTCAAAAATCAAGAACCAAATTTCATTATTTAAAAATCAGGTAATATATTAAAATCTAATCCTAATTTATCAATATTTACCCCCTCACTCTCTCCCTTGTCTCTCCCGCCTCCTTCCCCTTCTCCCTCCCCTTCCCCTTCTCCCTCTGCGTCGCAACACGACGCTGCTTTTGAACGGTGGCAGCGTGTTCAAAAGCAGCGTCGCCGCTGTGCTGCTGTGAATGGTAGCGACGCTGCCACCGTTTAAAGCAGCGTCGCGCGATGCTGCTTTGAACGGAGTAGCGACGCTGCGTTCGCTGTCGACGGAGTGTGCAGGCAGTGTGTGTGTGTGTGTGTGCAGTCAGTGTGTGTGTGTGTGTGCTGTGGGTGTGCGGTGAGGCAGCCGGCGGAGTGGAGTTGCGTCGGGATGCGGTGGTGGTATTGATGCTTATTGTAGTGGTGTTTGACTACAGAGGTGTTGGATTCAAATTTGGTTGGTAGTGGTACGGTGGTATTGGCGGCATGGGTGCATGGTTTTTGACCAGTCATGGGAGTGTGCGGTGAGTTGGTAGATTTAGATCTTGTTTGATGGTGGTTGTGGTGATGTGTTCCTGGTGTTGTATTGTTGTTGGCGACGATGTCGACGACGGGGGGATGAAGATTGTTTGTGATTTTGATTTTGTGACTAAAAACATAATCTGTGACCTTAAGATTTGATAATCTGTTACTAATCAATTTTTTATATGTGACCTAAAAATTATATAATCTGTGATCGTGAAAAAATCTGTGACCAATTAATTTGGAAATCTGTGACTGTGTGGTCTATAAATTTTGATCTGTGACCAACTAATTTCGAAATAATTGTTAGAATCGGAGCCGTCGCCGGAACGATCGTCGGAGAAAAGTGGTGGTCGGAATGGTCGTCGAAATAGTCCCCGAGTGGTATGGGTAATGCATGTAAGATGAGTTAATTATATTATATTAGAATTAAATATTTAATAATAAATTGATTTAATAATTTATTATTTCATAAATAAAAAAAAAACCTGATTTTTGAATTTTCAAACTATAAACCTGATTTTTTATTTGATTTAAAGTATACACCTTATTTATGAATTTTTCCATTATAATTATTCAACTAAAAAAATTAAAGTATAATTACTTGATTGACACTAAGTAAAAGTATAATTCCAACAAGTAAACTATACTACCCCCGTTTGACCCATATTATTTTTTTCATTCTCATTTTCAACCACACATTCTTCAATAAAATAGTATTTTTCATCACATCAATAGCTTTTTTTTCTTTTCAACCACATATTTCTCATCACATCACTTTAAAAAAATGCATTCTTTCATTTTAATATGCATCAAACACACTGTAAGCAATCAGTTAGAATTCATCACATCACCACAAAATTTGGGCTCGTGTTTGTAGCATTAGTTTTCTAATAGACTCTAAGACTCGTCACAACCACCGGCTATTGACAACCATTGATAGAGTTTGCAATGTTAATACTGTCGAAAAAGTCCTATGGTAATAGTTATGGAGGTTTTGTCGTTATTTCCAGTGTTATTAAACTTGGACCGAACCAATGAATAGCTTACTGATCCGATTTGAGTGACTCGAGTAATAAGTTGTGTAATTAACACATTGATAATTCACCCAAGCCGTCTGATTTTCAAAAGGGAAAATTTCAAATTAAAGAGATTAAGTTTGATACATTTCAAAATTAAGAAATAAAGTTTATCATTTCAAAATCAGATATTAATTAAATTTTATTTATGAAATAATTAATTAAAAATACATTTTATTAATTAAATATATTAATGTTACACATCTATACTATTATTCACAGATTATCGAATTAATTGGTCACAAATTATTTCTCGATCACGAATCAGAAATTTTATAGATCGCAAATTATTTCATGGTCACTAATCAAAAATTTTATAGATCGCAATTTATTCATCGATCACACATCAAAAAAAATTATAAATCACATTTTATTTATCGATAGCAAGTCACAAATTTTATAAGTCACGACTCAAATTTTTAGATCACATATTATTTATTGGTTANAAATTTTATAGATCGCAATTTATTCATCGATCACACATCAAAAAAAATTATAAATCACATTTTATTTATCGATAGCAAGTCACAAATTTTATAAGTCACGACTCAAATTTTTAGATCACATATTATTTATTGGTTACAAAATATTCGATTATTTGTACCCTGTCGAAGTAAGGAACCATGGCATATATGTTTGGAATAAATTCCATTTTGAGAGAGTTGAAAAAGTACTATCTCTTCTATACATCTGCCTTATTGATCACAATATCAAATAATTGATCACATATTTATTTATTTCTTGTAAGGTTTGACAAAACTTCTGAACCGAGTGATTCTTTATAAGTTAAATACCCGAATAGATATCTGAATCGAGAACCAATCAGTTTGAGTCAGTTTTTGGTTCTCGATGCTAGACCAGAACCGAATCTAAATAATTTTTTAACTTTTTTATATTGAATTAATGAAATTGTTTTAATTTTTTAAATAAATTAGCAAATTAATTAAACAAATCGCCCCAGTCCAGCCAAATTAATTTTTTGTTAGCCCAATATTTGGCCTTATCCTTCCCCT
>CAIGRO010159715.1:0-17276 GCA_903798355.1 Fraxinus baroniana | reverse complement strand
TAAGTGCGTAAAATACACTTATCAAGAGGCATGTAAATTCAAATATCTCTCATCCAAATAGTCATTTCATCTTTTACTCCTTACTGAACATCAAGTACAGTGAGATTAGAAGAAAATCGTAGCTAGGTGAGAGAAATTTTTTATCATAATTTTGTAGTCAACAAATTGATGCCATTTGTGGGAAACTATGATAAAGATAACCACGGTCCTACTATTCGGAATTAGAAAATTGCTGCATTTTGTGAAGAGATGAGTGAAACGGAATCAGATCTTACCAAAGTAGAGGTTCTAAGATCTGATAAGGAGTTTCCTAATAAGATCCTAATGACAGCGGCATTGCAAAAGGAAGAGGTGAAAAATGCTGAAGAAGAATAGGAGAATCCGAACGAAACAACGATTTTATCGCCATTCCACCTCGAATAAGGATTAAAATTGCCATCAGAAGGAGAAGATAAATTTGTTGGACAAAACACGACCTTAGCAACCAGCAAGAAAACCAGGTAAGTCGAAAATTTCAATCTCTCCAATTAAGTCTATTGAACATAAAATTGAAATCTCAAGTCTTGAGATGAGGTAATAATCATATGGCGATGATAGCTAGAAAATATTTTAATCATATGCTTTTAGAGAATGGAAGTTCAATGAATGTTCCGTATGGAGATACTTTCGATCGAATGCAAAAATATAATTAGTGGATTCCTGTGTCAGAACCACACTATTTCATTAGAAACTGTGAAATCTCTCACGGATAGGGCACTGTGCCGTTGAAATTAAGAGAGGTGCTCTAGACATACAAAAAATATATGAATTTCTACATCATAAATGGAAAGTCCACGTATGATGGAATCCTTGAACAGCCTACATCAATCACACATTAAATTCTCCACTAATAAAGGTGAAGTTTTTGTACAACAAATCAGGGAGTCATGCGAAGAAACCATCAAAGTAACTCTAGGGAAAAGCTTTAAATACTCCCAAAGGGAATGTAATTATTGTAGTGGAAATGAGTAATCTAAGGAAAAAACTTGAAATCGATGACTCAATCGATCCTCGTATAATTGACTTTATGTCTGAAGTGGTTACAGTCAAAGAATTAGAGAGTTTTTCTGTCATACCAGAAGGTACAAGTAAGGCCATGAAAATCGATAACGGACTTATGAAAAACTTTTTGAAAGCAAACTTAGATTTGTTCATACGGCAACATGCTGACATGGCGGGAATAAATCCCAAAGGGGATTATCATGTTCTGAAAGTTCATCCCAAGGTAAAGCCTAAAATGTAAAGTGGCGACCAATAAGTGCCGAAAGTTATGAGACATAGAAAACCGAAGTGGACAGGCTTTAGAAAATGAAGCTTAATACTAGGTTTGGGTATGTAATCTAGTACTAGTTTAAAAAAGTAATGAAAAATGGCGAACTTCTCAAGATTTTACTAAATTTAATAAGGCGTGTTCCCAAGATAGTTTCCCACACTTCAAAATTGGTCAACTGGTGGATGCAACTACATGATATGATCTATTGAGCTTCATGGATGCATATTAAAGGTATAATCAACTAATCAAGTCCCCATGTATGGATCGATGAGGAAAAAACTGCCTTCATAATGGATTGAGGGTTATACTGCCATTTGAATTAAAAAAATGCTGATTTCATATATCAAAGACTAGAAAACAAAATGTTCCTGTATCAACTAGGAAAAAAATGGAAGTGTACATTGATTATTGCTTGTCAAAAGCCTCAGAGCCGAAAGCAACTTAAAAAATTTGGAAAGGCCTTTAACTTATTACGAAAATATAGAATGAAACTTAATCTGTTAAAATGTGTTTTTGGAGTTATATCTGAAATATTCCTAAGATTCATGGTAAATTAGCCAGGTACTGAGAAGAAACCTTGATAAAATTCAAGCTCTCATTAAAATATGATCAACAAAATCGAAAAAAGGTACAAAGTTCAACAGGAATGGTTGCCGCCTTAAGCAGATTCGTCTCACAAATGACAGATAAATGTTCTCCTTGTTTTCAAGTATTAAAAGAATGAAAGAAGTTCTACTGGATCAATGAATGCAAACAAGCACACCAGATTTTGAAAGAATACATAGGAAAAGCATTGTTATTAGCTGAGCCCTTGAATGGAGAAAAAGTGCTTTCGTACTTAGCAATGTCTAAAGTGGCAGTATGTTCCATCTTAATAAGAAAAAAGGGTAGCAATAGCAACCGGTATATTATGTAAGCAAAGCTCTACAAGGGGTGGAGGCTAGATATCTTGATATAGAAAAGCTAGTCCTCGCCTTAGTAACAGTATCGCAAAAACTGTGACCATTTTTCAGAGCCACGGTAGTGAAGTACTAACTAATTTTCCACTTAAGCAAGTACTTAAAAAAACCTGACAAATCAGTAAGTCTCACGAAATGGGCAATAGAATTAGGACAATTCAAAATAAGTTACAAGGGACGATCCACAATCAAAGCACAAGAGTTAGCAAATTTTATTACAAGACTCTTAGTTGTTCCCATTCCCGAGATGGAGCTCGAACATGAAACATGGAAGTTTTTTGTGGATAGATCATCAAGAGAATCTAGAGCAGAAATATGAAGAATTTTGACATGCCCAGAGGTACACAATAGGAACTACTCATTAAGATGTGCATTTAAAGAAACCAACGATCGGGCCGAATATGAAACTTTATTAGTTGGCTCAAGATTGCAAAAACAAATGGAGGCCCCAAAGCATAGAAGTAAAAAAAGGGACTTGTAGTTAGTAGTAAATCAGGTAAACGTAAGGTTCCCGACCAAGTACAAAATGATGGATGCATATCTGGCCAATGAACTTGTCATAATACTTCAACAAACTTAAAGTGATGTGATCCATGATACAAGAGCGAGTCCAGGCAAGGATTCATTGATCGTTGAGGGATGACCGACGACTAGGTCGAGAGCAAGGCGAGTCAAAAAGCTATGGGATTGTTTGCTCAAGTTACGGTTGACGAAATGTCGATCACAACAAGTAAGGGAAAAACTTTCATGTTGGGCTCGGAAGAAAAAAACCAAATGAATCAACTTGGTTCAAACAACGGACGAGGAAGCTATTTCGAAAAGCTATGCGACCACATAGCATAAACAGGCGTGCAGCCACATGTTTTTATACCGAAACCAAAGGGAGTTGTATAGCATAAATAGGCATGCAGCCACATATTTTTATACCGAAACAAAAGGGGGGGCTTTTCAATTAATCTATGTGACCGCATAGAGTTACACTATTCGGCAGATTTTAGGGATTCCTTATAAATATGAACAATATTTTTCAATTTTCATGCAATCTTCTATTTAAGTTAAAACTCTTGTATGGTATATTTTGATATCTTTAGGACTTAAATTCCGTTTCTAGCCAGATTTTAGGGATTCCTTATAAATATGAATAATATTTTTCATTGTAAGACAGACAGTTATTGAGATATTATTGGAGGCTAATTTGCTTTCTTCTCGTTCTTCATTAAATTAATTTCTTGTGGTGTTTTAACAATTCAATTAAGGTTCCTAAGTTTTGTGATCATGAGGTCAAGATATCGTTAGCAATTATTTTGGTTCTTTGAGAATCCAATAATTTATTGGGTCGAGCTTTCAAACGTTGATTCTTGGCTTTCTTAGGATTGTTCTAATTTGTCGTGTGTTCCGTAAGTACAATTAATACATGGGTTCACATCAGTTGGTATCAGAGTAAGGCTCCAAAAATCAATGTTATATCCTAGTTATCTTTTTGTTTGGGTCTTTTGTTTTTTCATTCTTCGTGTTCTTCACGTTCCTCATTTGTTTTGAATCTCCAATCTATAAAATACCCAAAAAAAATTCAAAACTTTTTTGTATGCTAATCTAGCATCCAAATCAGTTTTTATTTCTTTTGCTGGTATCTAGTTGGATTTTCGAACAAAAAACAAAAAAAAACAAAAAAAAAATTGGAAAATTGTCAGCAGCATCTAATTTCATTTTGTTTGAGTAAAAAAAAAAATTTAAAGTATGTCCAGTCCAAAGCGTTTCATTCAATTTCAAATTTCTATCTTCTTGAGTCATTCTAGGTCACTTTCCTTACTCACTTTTTTGTTGAATTCCACAAGGGTTAAATTTTGATTAAGATCGAATTAAATTTTGGAAGCACTTGCGAGAAAGTATTGAGTGGAAAAGGTAGAGTTGTGAGACTAATAGAGGGCAAAATTCAAATTGAGTGACACGCGAGTGTACACATGTGAGACAAATATTAAACTAGATCTAGGATGTCTGACAGGAGCGATTCTACTTCAAGCGGGAAGGATAATGAAGTCAACATGTCAAATGAGGTGATACGATGGTTCGAAAGGTTGTTTGAGGATGTAATAGACAGATTGGACAGGCAAGACACATTACTTGCTAACTTACATAGGGAACAATCTAGAGAAATTCCTAATGCAAGGAGACAAGGAAGGCGGAAGCATACATCGGATTAGAGCAAATGTTGAGGAGGATAGGGAGGCCACCATGGCCCGATTTTTAAATGGTTTGAATAGGGCTATAGCTAATGTGGTAGAGTTGCAGCATTATATGGGGTTGAAAGATATGCTACATGTAGCTATGAAGGTAGAAAGGCAATTAAAGAGAAATGGAACATCTAGGTATTCATCGGGTTCTTTAGGTGCCAACTCTTCTTGAAAATTGAATTGGGATAATAATAAAGGTGAAGGGACTATTTCAAAAGGTAGGACTGACCTACCGAAGGGAAATGAGGAAGTTGCCAACAAGGCTACACCCAAGGTGGATTCCCAACCATCTAGGAATCGGGATATCAAGTGTTTCAGGTGCTTGGAATTGTGACACATTGTTTCTCAATGTCCAAACAAAAGCACAATGATCTCGTGAGACAATGGAAAAGTGGTTAGTGATAGTGAGGGTTAATATGATGACATGGTAGAATTGGAAGAAGCTATCAATGGTGAGAAAATGAAATATGCAGTGGGAGAGTTATTGGTTACACGGCGAGCTCTTAGTACTCACATCAAAGTGTATGATTTGGAACAACAAAGGGAGTATTTCATACGAGATGCCACGTCAACAACATGATTTGTACCAATGTGGCTAGCATAACACTTGTTGAAAAATTGGGATTAACTATGTTAAAATAGTCTAAGCCTTACAAATTGCAATGGTTGAATGAATGTGGAGAGGTTAAGGTGAATAGAAGAGTATTTGTGAGTTTCTCAATTAGGCGGTATCATGATGAAGTGATTTGTGATGTAGTTCCTATGTATGTTTGGCATATTTTGGACAAGGATTTTGCCTAAATTGAGTTCTATAAATAAACACATTAGTCAAACAATTAAAGAAGGGCTTGTAGAGTCTCATTATATACATACATTCAAGCCACGGCCTGAGAGACTCATTGTACATATATTATTCAAATCAAAAGGAGGGAAAATAAAGAAATCAATCAAGAAGTTAGGATTTCAAGATTTCACGAGAAGAAGATGATTCTTAGTGCAAGATATTCATCTTTTTCCCGTTTTTCTGTAACATCCGATGATGTTCTTTAATTCTTTCTTGTTTTATTCTTCTCACATGATGATTAACTAAGTAATTAGCTAGGATGAATAATTATAACCTAGTTTTAAACTTAATTTTATTTAAAAAGTTTTAAATCTCCAATTGATTTTATGAATTGTTTTTACTTCTAATCTTAATGCTTAGATAAATTGGCTATTAATTCATTGATTTTGTGAGTGATAATTACATAAAGATGCAAATTATTTATTTAGACCATGTAGTAAAAATGGGGAGCGCTAGTATAAAAGTATAGAGATACATTTTTTAGTTAATGCGTTCTTTACATAGATTCTTAAAGATTTAGCCTTTGTTTGATTCAAATATTTTCAAAATATATTTTTTCTTTCTCTTCTTTTCAACCACATATTCTTTAATAAAATAATATTACATACAAATCCATAAAATTTTCTTATCTTTTAACCGCACATTATCCATCAATCAAATATTCAAAAATATATTCTTTGTCAAAAAACGGGGCTCAAACAAGGGCTTTAATACATTTAACTAAGGTATATTTGGATTTACATAGAGATATAAAAAATATTTAATTAAATAGAATCAATTTGAACTCAAGAGAGGTAAAAAAACACTTAAACAATCATATCAGAAAATTTAGTTTTATTATTTTTGCATATTTAAAATAAAAAAAATCACAAAAATAAAATATCCAGCTTCGGTTTGTTTCGATCAAATTAAAGTTGAGAATAATTCAACCCATGGTTAAATAGTAGTCCTCGTGGGAATGATATCCGTACTTTTAGATCAACTCTATTATTTATTATGATCCACACACCAGGAATATAAAATGACAAGAAGTTTTTGGCTCCATTGTTAAGTACTATTTTTATTTAGTATTTGTTTAAACTATTTATTGCTTTTGTTTGATTTTTTTTTTCTTTTCGGTAGATTTATTTATTTTTCTATTTCATTGATAAGGAATGGAAAGAAGCAATAGCGCAGCAAAAATATATAATAATTAATTTTGACTTCAATGATGGTAATATACTCTTTGGAAAATTTCTCTTCAAACAACAACTTAAAAGGTGAGGATACAATCTACATATCATACTTGATAAGAATGGCTTGTCTAAGGGATTAAATATCAAATCTATTGTTTATGAGGAGATTAAACCGACTTGTGAATATTGTGGTGCGTCGCATTATACAAAAAATTTCTTGTTATTGGCAACCTTGGAACAAGTGAGGAAAGCTATCTTTGAGGATTCATATGAAGAAGAAGATGATGACAGTGGCATGCTTATGGTAGATGTTTTCGTCATGCAAAAATATAAAATGATTGAAGATCAAATAATTCCACAGGAACCAAATAACATACTTATGGATGATCTTCATCAATAAACCCAATGAATCAACTAAAGAAGAAGAACATGTAGAAATTGAGGAATTAATCATAAAGGAACCAAACAAATTAGTGGCATTCAAAGAAGATGGGATTAGTATGCAAACCTTCAACTTCATAATTTAGTGATTAAAGACGATGTTGAGATCGAAAGATTTTTAGTTGAGTTCGAATTGGATAATTTATGCAAGTTATACTATATTCAAGAGGGCAAAATAATATTTTGGAGGATAGATGAAATATGGTACAAAGATAGTTTACACAAGCTAAGCAAGACCTCCAAAGTAATATTCAAAGTACCATGAAAAAATAATTATCCAAAGTCGAATTTTAAATCAAAATTAATAGAAGGAAACCCAATTTTCTAACCTTTAACTTAAAAAAAAAAAAAAAATGTTATGCATTGCATATAAAAATTTGGATTGCATTCAAAACATAAGCATATTTTTCCTGTTTTTCTAAAATAAAATAAAAATTGTTGACCGCGGTCAACAAAGGGTTTGCAACTCACGGTTGGCCACAACCCTAAGCCCTGTATGCGACAAGCCAAACGCAGTCTTGCAACCCGCGGTTGACACTTTCTTTCTTCTTTTATAACTAGTGCACACACGTGCTATGCACGTGCTACAGTGTAATTGGGTACTTAATAGTGTGGAGTGATTTTAAGTTATTTTTTCATTATAAAGTAATGTTTGTAGGGGTATAACTCAAAGTAATTGTATGAATTGATTCTTTTGCCAATGAATCTCCCTTGCAATGAAAAAGTGAACTGATTTTATGTTATAACGTAGGTATGTTGTAGTATTAGGAAAAGGATTGTAAATTGTAACATTTTGATCCAAGACACTGGTTAGCCTATAAAATAATTTTAGACTAATGAAATTTTAGTAAAATCCTATAGTATAGCATTTGATATAGCCAGAGCAATACAAATCTCATTTCTACAACTAGACATATCTTCCCGAAGCAGTAATTTTGAAAATCTTTCTTTCTTCATCTCAACTTCTACACAACACGAAAACTCAAGGAATTATATTAATCCAATAGAAATGTATGATCATATAAGACACAAGTAAACACATTACTAATATAAATAATATAAGAAAAATATATGAATAATTAGTACTTGACATAGATGACTCTTGCTTCTCTAATTTTCTGTTATCCAAATGTAGTTTTTGAACCTCTTCAGAAGCATTAGACTTTGACACATAGTGGCCTCTCATTCTTCAGCATTAAGTAGCCCTCTCTTACTTCTCTTCCGTATCTTTGCTTTCAACAATCAATTTCTCAATGAGGTTGGCAGCAGTAGTGCCTTCTTCACTATCCCTAGTAGTTTTTTCTAGCGATTCAGTGATTTTTTCAATCTTATCATTGAAAGATTTACAATGTAATGTAAATACAAATATAAAAGGATATCAGTGGACGGGTACAAATCCAGAAGTACAAAGAGCAACTATATATCTAAGCTAATAAATTTTGTATAAGGTATATATCAACACTTCCCCCAAGATATAAGATTATCCATTTATATCTATCATGTTGCACATATGTTTTGCAAGTAAACATCATTTGCTTTGCCTCTGCGTAAACATATTCTGAATTCAAAAGGATAAGTTCATGTATTATCCATAAACTCCAGATATCTAAAATTATAATTTTCTAACCAAACAAAATAAAGCTTGGAAAATATCGACATGATTCATCAAGATGATTTCCAAACTAAGACAAAGCAGTGAAGTTTCACAACCGAAACAGGAAAAAATCAAACACCTGCCAAACTAACTAATATTTAATTGTCAAGTAGAACTATTTCCTTCAAGAATTGCAATATCGTATTAATGGTAGCTTTCCTTTCTTATCATTTTCTTAATATATCATAAAAATTGAGAAAACTTTGCTCTCATTGCAAGAAAGTTAAAAGTGTAAATTAATAATAAAAAATATATATTTGATTGTGCAAAACAAGAAGCTGAAACTAATTAGAATTTATCCCCATATCAATAGTTAAAATAGGCAAAGCGTCAAGGCATCTAGATTATGCACTCCACCCCAGAACTGATCACTTCTTAGGCGCAAACCCCATAGCACCCAAATGGTAAAAAATTCTCAGGGAAAGCTAACATTCCTCAAAAAGAATAAGTCCGAAAACAAACTGAAATGAATACTTGAACCTGATCATAAAAAAAGTCAACACAACAAAATCACCAACTCCTATCTCTTTCATGAAACTTTTAACTATTCGACAAACCGTCAAGCTATCCATCAATAGAGCTATCAATTTAAATTTACAACAGACACTATACTTACCTGTAAAATGGTTTCTCAACTAAAAACATATAGATGTAAACACCAAAGGTTTCTCTGCTTGGCTCATTTTTTTTCTTAGCATCAAAACACACCAATCATGAACTAAATTTAATAGCACAGTTTCAAAGATATAGCACACTGTATATAAAATGTAGTAACTCACTTTCCACAGAGGCAAACGGAATAGCAAAAGTCTCTTCCTTCAACTCTCCATCCAGATAATCCGCAGCATGCCACACACACGATTTGTCACTTCCTTGATGCTCTTGCATAGTCATTGTGGGTAACATTGTTATTACAAGACAAAACAATTTCTTAATCAAATAATTAAGGCCCTGTTTGAGCCATCTATTTTCCTCATTAAAATGAAAAATATGACCGTTATCCATCACATCAACATTTAAATTCAAATTTTCTATCTCTTATGTGGCCCCAATAATGACTATATTTTTCATTTTCATTTTAAAAAAAGGTGGCTCAAACGGGGGCTAAATCCATCATTTCATATTACAAATTTATACTTACATATGGGTTCAAACAAAGATATAAGCACAACATCAAATACACATAAGATTCTCATTTAGATTGAGAACAAAACATTACAAGCGAACCAATTACTTATGAGTCAAAGTAGGTCAATTGTAAATAAAGCAAAATATTAGTAACAGCAAACTCAACGGTACCTTTGTCAACGTTCATTCCAGTAAGAACACCACCCTCTTTCAAGACATCGACAAAGGGTTTACCTGCAAGTTACAAATAATGATATTTGAGTAGTTTCAGGCATTTGTTTTCAATTATGCCATAATCATGTAGTTTTGACACTTGGACATAACAGCTTAGCGTAGAATATTATATTATTAAATAATTACCACTAATATGAAAATCTCCTCACTGTATACCTGCAGCAGTCTTCTGATAAAGAGTTTCCTCAAAGAGGATAACTCCACTGAGGTATTGATTTTAAGTTTATTAAACTACAGATTACCGTGTTATTCAGTAAATTCTTTATTAAATAAACAGGGCATGTATCTCAAAATTCACATTATGAAAGATAGGGAACATCAAAAGCAGTTTTTTAAGTATATGTCAGATAGTTTGACATCTGATTTGCAAGTATCAAGAATAATTGAGTGCTTTCCCATAAGTCTTACAGAGAGCCTTTAAGAAAACTAATCGAGAAATAACAATTTATTTACCAATAGCTTGAATTATATATGTAGGTAGCCATACATGCAATTGAATTATAAACGCATATATTAATTGAAGCATAAATATGGGTATCCATGTGTATTTGACTGATTAAAATTATTGAAACAGTTTATTTACCACTTGAAGTTCGACTCGAGCATTCAAATTGGTTTCTCTTTGGGCATATTCTTGATCTTCGTACATCATTTCATCTTCTAGAACTCAAGCACAACCACTTAGAAGAACGAACCCATCAGGAAGAAACCAAACTCATGGTGTAAATGTAGTAGGCTCGAAATTGATGGAGCAATCTTAGAGAGGTTAAAAATGGAACATTAATAAATAAAAAAAAAACTCCAAACAAACTCTTGAATCAACCGAAGAGAACCACACATATTTAAAAGTCCTACCTAAGATCTTGTTCTTTCTAAACTGAGGTAATACATGGGATCCCAACAACAATATAAACTTACTAATATGAGAGAAAAAATATTTTGATACCATAAATATTAGTATTCTTCCTCCCCCGAGACAGAAGAAGAAACACGAGGCTCAGGTACCTTGATCATTAGCCGTTCGAACATCTTTACTACACATATCGCAGTCCTAGCTATAAGCTATTCTAGATTGAGAATCTTGCTCAATTAATTAATCTAGTCATTGTTCAATATATATGAAAGTAAAATGAAAAGGCAAACCTCTTCATTTTCATCTCAAACTAATATCCAACAAATGAATAAAGTACATAGAAATAGATGAAGACAATCATCAGTATTGATCCTACTAAATGTAGAAGACACTATGTGGACTTAAATCTGCATCCTCAGTTCATATATCCAGCTGAAGAATTTTACCATTGAATTAGCACATTGTTTTTCCTTTCATCATTTGCAATCAATTAATTGAAATAAAATAATATTATCATCCTAACGATGACTGTACTTAATGAAAAGTCTAATGAAATGAAAATAATAATAATAATAATAAGTTCCATCATCTTATAAGATATGGCTTGAGCTCAAGAAAATCATCACATTAATCGATCAAGGAAAAAAATTAAAGAGAGCTGACAATTAAATAAATACTTTGGAAGTTTTTTATGAATCATAAACTCGGCACAATCAAAATTAACACAACAAATATTTTGATATGTACTTGAGCACCATCAACAGTACCCATTACCAGGGATAGAAGTACAAACACCAAGCAAACTGTAAAAATCCAAATCGATGAAAAGATCTCCAAATATACCTACAACAACCTTATCTTTTTTAATCTTCGGGAAACCATTAAAAACTAAAGCCAAAACATTTCAGCTATTCAACCTGAAGAAAAATACATGTGGGAACCTTTAGACCTATTGACTGGTTAAACCGAAACCTTAGTCCATTTGAATATAACTACATTCACAGCCTAAGTGTTGAAGGCTAGATTTATGAATGCATATGGTCTATCTCTAACAATCTAAGATTCTGATAAAATGGTTAGTGTGTTATCAAAGTCGGTAAAATATCTGGGTTCAAGTTTCGTGGCCACCCATTTATAAAAAAATGTCATGTTATCTAACTTTGATGAAAATGAGTCCGACTGGCACATGAAAGCCGTGTAAAATTATTAATAACCATCCAAAGAAATACAACTTTTGAAGTTTTTATAAATCATAAGTAAACAAACATACTCTAAATCAAAACGTTCATACAGTATATATAATCAAAATTCAAGAAAACTACAGGCTTTACATTATCATTATGGGGTCTACTGACATCAGAATTTTTGTCCATTTATAAATTTAAACCAAGCAAACACAATATTTCCAAACAACTGAAAAGGATGGCTTTGCCTACAAGCTTAGAACGTGAGAAAGGGAACACGTATTCGTTTAAAACTTGTCTTCAACATATTCTTTACATGCAAACTTTATCTAACACTACATAATTTTCACAAATGGTGGGCAGCGAAATTTGAGTCTATTTCATTTACACTCTGATGCCACATTAGCAATTCGTTTAAAAGTTTAAACGGTTAAAATAAGCTTAAGTTACGTCACTTTTGAAATAACAACTTAAAGCAGAAAATGCTAAGCAATTAGTAGGCATTTGTATTGATTTGAAAAGAGAAAAAAATGTTAATAACAAAAAACAGGAAAAAAAATAGTAAACTTACAGCCATTTTTCTTCACCACAATTAAAGATTGAAAAACCCAGAAATATCAGTAAGAGAATTCTTCAGAATTTCAAGAAAACTTAAGTGTTTGAGATGAAATCGGTGAACAGAAGAGGCTCTTAAGGGAGGAGAAAGGGGAAGAGAAAAATGATATAAATAGAACTGAGAAGAAAATTAAGGAGTTGGACAGAAGCAAATAATGTTTTCTTGACTTTGGAAAAGTGGGACCATTGATGTTTGGCCATTTTCCTTCTTCAACTGAACCTATTGGAACATTAAATAACCAAGAGGAAAAATGTTAAGATTAGGAATTACATTAGTATTTATTGTTATACTATCTACGACCAACAAAAGAGTTAATGGAGCAAACAAAATAATGATAAATTGTCAAATAAACATGATAGCAAAGTAGGGGTTTGTAAAACTAAAAACTCCACCCCCACCCCCAACCCCAACCAATCCCCCATATGGCATTTGTTAAGACCATATCCTCCATTCAGAGAACTGAAACAACTATTTCCATTGAAATGAACCAGCTACAGAAATGAACAAAAACAGAAGCTTGCATTTTGTGTATACCTCCCATTTGAATATATGGTTTATGCCCACAAATGAAAACAATGTAAAACCGTGACAGTAAGCGTATACCTGCTTTCGGAACTTTCCATCAGAAAATGTAATTGAAATGTAGCATGCTGGCTTAAAAGCTCCAATTATATAATTCTGTGGCAGAAGTTCAAAATCACAATAAAGATTTTAGACAATAATAATCGCTGTAGCAGTACAACGAAAAATAGGAAAGAATACGCATGAAATCATATAAGCTAGTTACGAAACTTTACCATAACAATTCAAGCCCTAATCCAATCCAAAGCCAAACTTATTGAACTAACTTATTAGAGCAATTCACTTACGATTGTTGCCTCTGGGTTGTTCTTCAACAACAGCTCTTGAAGCCATTTCTAAACCCTCTTCCTTTTCTTCTTGATTGATGTTTTGACTACCAAAAACCCCTCCAATACTCGGCCAAAACGATGACAGAAACACCTGGAGACGACCGTTGCGAGTCTCTCCTTCTGGGTAGTGCCTCCGTTGTGCAACGGAGGTGTCTCCGTGCCTCCATGAGTAACGGCGGAAGCACGATCGAGAGAAAGCAAAAGGTTTCAAAGGGTGCGGTTGGAGAAGTTTGCCAAGGTTAAGGTATGGTATTGGGGAGGTAGAGGAATTTTTTGGTTTCATGCCAAAACGGCGTCGTTTTAACTGGACGAAAGTGTGAACAGTTATTTCAAAAGTGTCTCTTTTATTTGTTAGTGAAGTGAGAAAAAAAAATTGATGTTTTATTTTACAAATAATAATAATAATAATAATAATAATAATATGTCTTCTTTTGTTTCTTTTCAAAAATTGAAAATTTAATTTATTAAAAAATTTATTTTTCATTTCTTCTTTTTCTTCTCAATTTATTTCTTTTCTTTATTATTTTTTTTTCCTTTAAAAAAAACCTCTTTCCTTTCATCTTTCCTTTTCATTTTTTCCTCAAAAAATTAAATAAAAAAATTCTTTTTCTTATTTTCTTTCTTTATATCGGAAAAAATATCTTATTCTTTTTATTTATTTAGGCCATACCTAGTTTATAACCATCATTCCGACTTAAATTAGCATAAACTCGCATGCATGTGAGTATATTGGTGATTATTTTAGTGGTCAATTTTCACGTATAATGAAAATATTTTACAAAACGAGTAGGGAAAAGATATTGAAGGAAGGTTAAAGATCGAGTGTTAAACGAGAAACATCATATACATGGCGAGTATTGCTAATCCTTCTTTAAACCTATTTTGTAGAAACATTGAGGACAATGTGTATTTTAGGTTTGTGAGTGTAGATTAGTTAGTAAGTTATATTTGCTTGATTATGAGATATTTTTGAAAAAAAAAATTAAAATTTTTTAAAATATAAATTGTTTTCTTATTTTATGTGTGTTTGTTTGAATTGGATTGCATATTTGGCTAATTGAAGTTATTTGAAATTGTTTATGTTTCGTGAATTGTGAATAGGTGATGCAATTTTTTTGCTAATTCGAAGTTTGTTTAGGTAAGATCGTATTATATATTGAGCACAATAATCATGATAATTATTATATATTTTTGGATTGGTTACATTGATAGAATATCTTAACGAACTTAGTTTTTTACAGACCAAGATCATGATTAAAAATAACATTACTTAACCAATTGAAATGAATAGTTTTGGGTGGTTGATATGTTGCTGGGAGCTATTTAGATATGTATTGATTATGTGCATGTGAAATATTTGTGTGGAATATCTTTTTCTACCAAGTAGAGTCTATGTAGTAATCATTTACTAGAAGTTTGATTCCAATAACATATTTAAAAAAAAAAATAAAGTATCGCACTAGCCGTGGCACTTAAGAAAAAGTTACCCACGTTGTGTAAAATCAATATTGAATAATCTGGTCATATTAATCACCAATGTTTAGAAGACAATTTATCCAAGAAGAAAGGCGTCTTCAATGTAGAGCGAAAGCTCCCTTCGATGATGATGATGATGATGATGATGATGACGACGATGATGGAGAGAGAGAGAGAGAGAGAAAAGATAAACAAACCAAAGTATGTTGAGGTAGTGGCAAAACAACTATAAGCATTGTTTATGTCTAACTAAGCCTTGGATGGTTAATTTGGAATTTAGACTTTTAGTGAGGGTTGTTATCCTAATTGAAGTTTGGAGGTTAAGACATTCAAATATAAAGAGAATCGTTACATATTGAGATAGACTTTCATTGATATACTACAACCAAACTTGAGCACAAAATGAATGAATGTTGTGAAATCAATCTTAGAATGAACACCCTAGGTGAGTGATTGAACAATAAGTTTGGGGTACATGCATCCCATGAGAGAGAAAGGAGATAATTGACTATTAAGGGTAAAGCTCATAATTATAATATTGACTATATATGCACACACACATAGATCGAGCATAGAATAGTAAAGAATTAGTTTATGTACCTTTGATTGCTTACTATATATCAGATTATACTGAGGTTCTTGATTTTAGCCCTTGATGAGTACATGGAGTAGGTATGAGATGTATTTTCGGGTATGAGACACAGGTAAGGTATTTAATTTCCAATTTTGTTTGGTTACATTGATTAGGAAAGTATAAACTTGGTGTTGTTTACTTGTAGGTTCATTAGGTATTAAGGTGAAGATTTGTCAAATTTTTTATGCCCATTTAATCCAAGCAATGATGTTAAAACGTTTGAATTAATTTCATAGGTTTCGATCAATGAGTGAAATATATATATCAACACCTCAATTGATTGGTTCAACCCGAAAATAAATTCGATCATTGGAAGCAACTATTAATTTATGTTGCTCGTGGTCCATTCATTAGTTGGACAGTCCTTTTAGGTGTTAGCCCACATTGTCTTTCTTGTTGGCCTACCTTATGTTAGTCCAATTTATTTGATTTTTTGGCCCAAGTTCATTTTGACCCATCTCTTAGTTTCAGCCTAAAACTATATAGGGAAATTTAGATATAGTACCCTAAAAAAATGAAGTATTTGATTAATACGTTGTAACTAACTAAAACTATAATTACCGTATTAATTACTTTCAAAACCTCCACACCACAACAAAAATCCAAATTAGAAGCAGAAATCCCTGAATCAGAAAACCCTCGAGAAACCTCCGACTTCAACTCCGACTCTCCAATGTTCTTGCAGAGAGAAAACGTTACTCACCAATTTAATGCTGCTACATTTTTTTAGTTTTAAGAGAGTTTCCCATTTGGACAATTGTGTGATTTTGGGGGGTGAATCTTGAGCGAAAATCTTTTCTTGCACTGTAAATCCACGATTGTTGGTAAATCTTTGTTGATATTAGGTCAATTTTATCTATGTCCACGCTATTAGCAGCCAATGACAACTTGTAAGTATCCCAACTATATATGTGTGTGTGTTCACGCGCGTGTCCCTATTGAGTGAATTGTGTGTGTGCAATCCTTTGTGGTTAATTTCAGGCACCATTATCCTTAATTCTTCGTGGGTTGAAACAACTGGGCAACCGTAATGAAATTGCTATGGGTTGAGGCAGATCAACTGGATTGGTGTTTGATTCAAGTTATTATTGAAACTAAGCCCGATTACACGAAATCGAAGACTTGGAGTTAGACACACACACACACACAATAATTTGCATAATAAATACCTTCTTGAACTTCTTTATTTATACTCGAAATAATTCGCAGAAATAAATCTACATAATCCGAACTGAAAATAAGGAGATATTATGGGATGAACTAATGTCCAGTAAGTAAACTACATGCACGTAATGCGTGTTCACGATATGCTTATTCATTACTTTAAAGCAAAGAGTAATTAGCACATAACGTTTCCACTTTACACTGTTATTGTGAAAAACGTCATTACCTTCCATTTTTTGACATGTTCACTCTTATTTTCACATTTCATTACGCAAAAGGTCGTTTTTATCCATTTTCAATAAAAAATTGTGAAATGACGAATATACTATTCTCTTTAAATAAAACAAAAGGAAAAATAAAAAAATTAATTGCAATCATACTCCCAATTTTATTTTTTTTGAAAATCGCAAATGAGTTCCAAATAAATTATTAAAAGGGTAATTAGCACATAATGTCCATA
>CAIGRO010159706.1:0-10675 GCA_903798355.1 Fraxinus baroniana | reverse complement strand
TTCACCATATCCTAAGAAAATACCCTTTACAAACCTGGGCTCTAATTTACCCTCATTCTGATGTACATAGGCAGCACAGCTAAAAACTTTCAATTTTGAATAATTCACAGTGTTTCCATTCCAAACATGATCAGGGGTATCAAATTTTTAAAGATTTAGTAGGACATTTGTTTATCAGATATAAAGCAGTTTTAATTGCTTCCCCCCAAAATAATTTTGGCAGTCCTGAACTTTTCAACATATATCTAACCTTTTCTAGAAAAGTCCTATTCATCCTTTTAGCAAGGCCATTCTGTTGAGGGATACAGGTAACAGTCCTATGTCTAAGGATCCCATTTATTTTGCAAAAATTATCAAACTCTTCATTGCAAAATTCAAGGCTATTATCAGTTCTAAGTACTTTAACACATTTATTAACTTGATTTTTAATAAGAGTTTTCCATTGTACAAAGTTGTTGAAGATATCAAATTTATTTTTTAAAAGCATAACCCAACTTTTCTTTGAAAAATCATCAATAATCAGCAACAAGTATTTAAAATCAGAATATGTGCACACATATGCTGGTCCCCACAAATCAGCATGTAAATAATCAAGAATAGACTTTGACTTGTGACTGCCTGAAGCAAAAGGTAATTTCTTTTGTTTCCCAACTATGCAATGTTCACAAAAAATATCTTTTCTATTCTTTCATTTCCCAAAAGACCTTATTTCTTAAAAATGTGCAAATTCTTATCACTACTGTGTCCAAATCTTTTATGTCAAAGTTCAAATTGGTCAAACAGTGAGACTGTAGCAGTAATAGGTTTATTTTGTAAGGGTAAAGCTTACATAGTATAAATCTCATTGGATTTTTCAACTTGAATGACTTTTGCAAAATCCTTTTGAAGTGTTAAAAATTTAAAATACCTTTATTTATGATAGTATTAAAATCATCATCATCGAGAGTCCCTAAAGAGATGAGATTCCTCTTTAGGTTAGGAATGTATCTTGTTTTATTCAAAATCAGTACATTCCCATTTTTAAATTTCAAAACAGTTTTACCAATGCCTTTTATTCTGCAAGAAAAGTCATTTCCGAATATCACTTGTCCTCTACTAACCTCAACCAAATCAGTAAAGAATTCTTTATAAGGTGTCATGTGAAAAGTGCACTCAAAATCAAGAATCCAATATGTTTTAGTTGATGACTGACATGTCACATACACCTGCCCATAGGTGGCTGTAGCTTCTTCATAAGCTATTGCAGCTCCACCATCAACATTGTTGACATTTTTCAGTTCATCAATCCTTTTCTGACAATCTTTTATAAAATGTCCAATTTTTTCACAAAAGTAACATTTCTTTCCTTTAGTCTTATTATTATTCTCATTGAATTTGGATTTGCCATTGTTAAAATTTCCCGAGAAATTTTTATGTTTTCCAAAACCTTTATTTGAAAAGTTATTATTGTTTCTTTTTGAAAAATTGTTTCCTTTAACATTGTAGCCAACTCCACTTGAGGTGAGGAGGTTTTTAACTCACTTTTAAGTTCAAGTTCTTTATTTCTTAAGGATAAAAAAATAATATCAACAGTGACAGTGGTTCTTCCATATTCAAGTGCATTTTTCAAATCTTTATACTTTTCAGTTAAAGAAGATAATAAGGCTACAGATTGTTGATCATTAGAAAGTTTTTCACCACTATTGGTGAGATCTAGTGAAAGTTTATTAAATCTGTCAAAATTGTTTTCAAGGTCACAAGTAGGATCAAACTTACTGAAAAATTGTTCTCACAAGTAACATTTATTGGGAAGAGACTTAGTTTTATAAAGAGATTCAAGTTTTGCTCATATTTCAACTGCAGTCTTACTCTCTCCTACATCTCTAATAACATTGTCAGATAAATGCAAAAAGATAGTGCTCCATGCAGTTTCTACTTGTTCAATTCTTTTATTATCTGCAACTTCCGCCCCCCAAGATTCATCAAGAGCCTTAGCACATTTAAAATGAATTAACATGGCTTTCATTTTTCTACTCCAAAGAGTAAAGTCTCCTTTTCCATTCCAAACCTCAACATCAACCTTAGTACTACCCATTTATGAATATGACACACAATGAATATTGTGACAATGCAAACATAGGCAGTATTAAGTATGATGTAATGCAGACAGAGTTCAAAAACTAAGGACACGCATTGATAGAATAAATGATGTAAGATTTATTTTTATCAAGCAAGTGTGCACGGTTTAATAGAATCAGATAGGCAGACAGCAAGAAAACACAATATCTTGTTCAATCAACAGTAAGGATAACAGTCGAAGAGTAAGAACTTCAAATAATCTTGAGATTAAGTGTATTGGGCGTCGGGTTGCAACTGAAAAACGGCCAGGCTTCTCAACTTAATCAGGTTTCATCACAGGGCTAGAACTTAGTTAACAAAATTGGGCTGCATCACTAGGCCCAAATGTTAAGCTCCAAACTTAACACAACCAATAATAATATGTTTATGATGAATTCATGAATCAATGATCTTGGGGTTGAGTCAAGAAATCAAAGGATTATGTTTTAGATTTTAACAATTGTGATTTCTAATGTAAAATTATGATTCAACACACCTTTGGAACGGACTAGGCTTGGGTATTTATAATATAAAGAGTTTGAGGTTGAATAGGATTAGAAAATAGGCTGAAAATCACGAATAGAATTTTCCCCAATATGTACACTGCTCAACCACTGAGTCTTGTGCCTAGCAAGCAGTCGGTCCGTCGCTCAAGAACCAGACGAGTGAATGAATTCTTGTTTTGATCACTCGGCGCTCAACGTGCTATCAGTGAGCAGTTTTGAACCAGCTTTTTCTCCTTAGTCTATATTGATATTTTTAACTCCTTCAAAAAACTATATTAACAATCCTGAATTATTTTGATTTTAATTACAACTCAAAAATTTATGATTTTCAATATGAAAATTGCCAATTATAAATTTAAAAATTATTAATTACAAACTTAGACCTAACACAATGAGTGTATTAACCCAACTACAATGTATGAGACAAAAGTCTTGAGCTTGCCAAATATCTACAAATACTCCACGATAAGAAAATTATCCAAGGCGTATTTGAATTCTAGAAAAGAATATCTTATATACCAGCATGCCTTTAGGTCAATACTTAGCCCTTGTTTGTCCCCAGCTAAATTATAATTCACTTTTCTTCATCTTCTTATCAAAAACACATTCTTCATTAAAATAATATTACACATAAATTCAAAGTTTTTCCTTATTTTTTAACCACACATTCTCCAAAAATTTACTATTACAAAATCAAATTCTCATTATAATGGGGGAATAATGAGAATCAAACATAGTCTTACTTAATAACCCATTTACTTGATGAAACACAAGACTTTCAGACACTGGTCGACTGTCTAAGTCGCATAGCAAGACTATTATTTGCACCTTGTGTGATAGTAGTATCTTACTCTTTTCAACTACCTTCTGTCGAATTTCATCATGAGTATTTTTTCCAACAAAGTTTACTAGCACTTGAATACTCGAGTTCATCCATGTGTTACTCTCGATCCCAAGGCGTTTGCCTATGTGAGATGCACATCTTCTAACTTGTTTGCATGCTCATGCACAATATATGATCCTCTCAAAGCATATTCGTTGTAAAGTAACTCTCCTAAATTCATCCGATGCATTGAGGTTCATTCCCAACTTAGCTTAATGCTTGTCTTCGCGCTCTTCATGAGTGCCTAGCCCGAGGAGGGTCATCTGTTAATCCATGGTTAATTATAAGTTGTTGAAAAATATGAAAAGGAGAATATGGAGAATGGAAGCGCGAACCAAATATTGAAGAATACCTAAAAGAAGGCCTAAAGCACGTATAAAATAAGCTTTCTTAAAAACGATATTTATCTCCACGTAAATTGCTTTTAGGATTTTCGACAAATAGTTTAGACGATATGACAAACCTTTGAGAATTTTGCACAAAGCAATAAAGTGAAAAACTTTTTTAAAGAACATGAACACAAAAGAATGAGAATTTTCTTTGAAAGAAGAAGAATGAAAATCTCATTTTTTTTTTTTTTTTTTTTTTTTGGTGCACTCAAGTATCGTATGAGATTGATTTAATGTTTTAGAAATGCCAAACTTTCATGAAATGATATGATTTTTCATTAAAAGCCTCCAAGAAGTCAAATGAAAAAAACCAAACTAATGGCTAGTTTTTTCTGCGCATGGGTTTCTCCATGCTTCAAATTTCTACCCATTTTGATCTTTGTATCTTGTAATATGTCCATTTCTTCTCATTAATATAATTATTTGAACAACGAATTTATAACCGTAGTAGCTTCATAGCATACTCATTCCCACAATATTGACATCTTTCCATATTCGTTCAACTAAGAGACGTCACCCCACAAGTACAGTATTTCTAGTCAACGGACCCTAGTGTCCAGGCCATATCACAGTCAATTAATATTAATGCGCATGAGTTATCACAAGTCTAGCTAACCCTTTTCCAGATTCCCTCTTTAATTTGTAATTCGCTTGTTAATCACAATGCACAAGATTGCAACTTTGTATCAAAAGTGAAAATGAAGCACGAGCACAAGAGCAAACATAAACACAAAAAACGTCAAATAATGTAACAGCTGATGATAACATTTATGCTCTAAATAACGAATCTCCATTACATAAACTTTAAAGGGAAACAAAATACGAATCTCCATTACATGAAATTAATGTTCTATTTAAGACAGACATCTCTCCTTTATTTGTTCAAATATTATTCAAACCAGTCCTCACAAGAGCCGAAAAAGAAAATATATATTGAGAAAAGAATTATAGCTTGAAGAAAGTGTGTGTAATGTGTGTGTGTGTGTGTGTNACATAAGATTAATGTTCTATCTAAGACAAACATCTATCCTTTATTTGTTCAAACATTATTCAAACCAGTCCTCGCAAGAACCTAAAAAGAAAATATATATTGAGCAAAGAATTATAGCTTGAAGAAAGTGGGTGTGTGTGTGTGTGTGAAGCCATTTTGTGCCGTTAATACTAACGGGAGAATGGCCAAACGGCAAATTTCATCATCCCAGTTTTGCAATGAAATCCATTGCGTTCACCACAAGCAAAATAATAAGGCTGCCATCTCTTAAGCACAAACTCAAAACCTTCTCCTTCTCCTTGTGTCACTTGTGCAATCTTCTGTGCTCTTTTCAAATCACAGTTTTGGAAACTCCAAAAATTTTGCAGCAGATATACACTGTGTGGAAATGTGGTGTCGTTTGGGGGATCAAACTTGAATACTGCATGCATGCAACAAATAAATATCAGCTGCTTAGATATTGGAAACAATAAGCAAGTTATAACAAAGTTAACCTAATTCGATATTTTGACACATTTGAAGGAAACGTCGTTTGTATACAAAAGTCTTTTGCCAAGAATAAAATTGAAATGAATTTAACATCTTTGGATCTTGTCTAATTCATTTCGACTTTAGTATCTAACTAGGATCCAAATTCTTTTCAACTTTATAAGATGCTCTAGTTGTAAATGGTTAAAATCGAAGCATGTTATTAACTTTTAGTGAAAGTTCAGGTTGAATATTCGAGTAGGTCTCTCCAATTTTTTCCCGAATTGGTCACTAAACTTAAATAATTATTAAAATTTACTTATTTCATCCAATTAGCAAATAAATAGACCATATCATCACATTTTTAAGTCAAATTAATTGTGGCCAACTTAAAACAAAGTTTAAATTCAGTGTCCACCATAGAACAAAGTGAACATAAACATTCGATAAAATTTGGTGACAATGAGTGTATTATAACCCAACTACAATGTATAAGACAAAAAGTGTTGAGTTTGGCAAGTATCGGCAAACATTCCACGGCCACGGTAAGAAAATTATCCAAGGTGTACTTGAATTCTACAAAAGAATATCTCGTAATACCAATATGCAATATTCAAGCCAATGCTCAATTATTAACCCCTTTACTTGATGAAACATAAGACTTTCAAACACTAGTCGAATTTCCAAGTCACATAGCAGGACTATTTTATGCACCCCGTGCGACACTAGTCTCGCTCCTTTTAACTACCTTCCATCAACTATCATCACAAGTCTAGACATGACCAATTGTATTTTTTTTGTCAACAAAGCTTAATAGCACGTGAACACCCGAGCCATGTGCTGCCCTCAGTGTCAAGGCTCTCGCCTATAGCAATGCATATATTCTAGTTTTTCATCCAAAGCATTGAGAGTCCTTTGCATGCCCCCCTACAATGCAATTCTTGTGCACATCACTTCCTAAAGGCAATTTAGTTTAATGCTTGTCTTCATGCCCTTCGTGAGTGCCTAGCCCAAATAGGGTTATCCGTTAATCAATGGCTAATTAAAAGTACCTTCATAGACTACTCGTTCCGACAATATTGACATATTTCCATATTTCATTATTCAACTAAGAGACGTCAACCCCACGACTGTACGTATTTCTAGCCAACCGAACCTTATGACAAGGCCAGTACACAATCAATGCGCACGAGTTAGAACGAGTCTAGCTAACACTTTTCCCTATTCTCTCTTTAATTTGCAATTCAATTTACTTGTTAATCACAATGCACAAGATTGTAACTTTCAACATGCTTGGTGGATTAAAATCAAATTATAAATTGATTGTGATAGATGTTTTTGAAATGTGTGGTTGAAAAGATGTGAGATCCATGAAAGATTGATTGTTTGAATTTAACTTAGATTAAAATCATATTAAAATATGGCCCAAACAGGCCCTTTGTATCGAAAGTGAAAATAAAACATGAGCACAAGCGCAAACACAAACACAAACACAAAAACGTCAAATAATGTAACAGTTCATCATAACATTTATGCTCTAAATAACTTGTTCATAGAAGAAGATTGAACTTTAAACGGAAACAAAACACAAATCTCCAATACATGAAATTAATGCTCTAATTAAGACAGACATATATTATTTATTTGTTCATACATTATTCAAACCAGTACTCCTCGCGAGAATTAAAAAAGAAAATATATAGAGCAATACAATTATAGCTTGAAGAAAGTGCATGTGTGTGTATTGTATGAACCTGTTTTCTGTCATTAATACCAACGGAAGAATGGCCAAATGGCAAATTTCATCATCCCAGTTTTGCAATGAAATCCGTTGCGTTCACCACAAGCACAATAATAAGGCTGCCATCTCTTAAGCACGAACTCAAAACCTTCTCCTCCTCCTTGTGTCACTCAATCTTCTGTGCTCTTTTCAAATCACAGTTCTGGAAACTCCAGAAATTTGGCAGCAGGTAAACACTGTGAGGAAATGTGGTGTCATTTGGGGGATCAAACTTGAATACTGCATGCATGAAACAGATCAATATCAGTCGCTTAGATATTGGAAACAAGAATAAAGATATAACAAAGTTAACCTTTTAATATGGACTTATTATTCGACAATATTCTAACATTGTACGTGTTAAATAATTGACATCTAATTTAAAACGTAACTCGACAATGAAATGTTAACATACCGAGTGTGTCATTCAAATAAAAGGGGCCATATTTGATAGCCCAATCAGTATAATTAAACCCAAAATGCCAATTCTCAGAACCGCCAACAATTATTCTTTTCGAAGTTTGATCTGCATTCCAGTGTCCATAAGGCCAGCCTGCAGTGTGATTCCAGTTTCCATTCCAATCTGCACTGTAATTCTTGTTGGTCATTCCAATGCCAAACATGGATATGGCCACAAGAATCACAAGAGCTCCTGCATTTCCCAAACCCATGTTATTTTTTACTCTCTGGTAAATTTGATTGTGTTGATGTATTGAAGAGACAGTATGTTGCTTTTCATAGTAAAAGGCTTTTTATAGTAAAAGTTTGTAGGAATTAAGTTAAAATACATGTAAGTTGGATGGTAAGATTGAAAATTATTACAGTGTAAAAGTTTGAAATTTGGAAGTGTTTTTTCTTACATTTTCCAGGTCATCCACTTAGGTTGCCATTAATCCTAATTAGTATATATTAAGAATCCTCCATTTATTGTGATAAAAATAAACAAAAATCCCATAAGAGTTATGGCAATTTCTTCCTTTTATTGGAAAGATTACATGGTTTGATTAGTTGTATAAAATTCGATTGTAATAATATTTTTGGAATTCGTTCTTATATCTAGATACTAGATAATACAAAGTGATGGGATTGTATGAACCAACAAAAACGAGTTTGAGTAATGTAGCGGTACACGATTCAACTTGAATTGTTGTAAAATTTACTTGCATGGAATGGAGATTTACAATTACCATTAGATGAAATCTCGAATATGGTAAAGATTTTCCATTCAACTGCCACAGCCGTTTTATGTTTAAAATCTTGCATGTATATATTAAGCCCTTTATAAAAATGAGTTTAAGCTCTGTTGACCCCAAAAATGAACTCAACGGATGTTAGACTCACTCGTGCATGCGTGAGTTAGGTCCAACACGTAATGACAGGTCAACGGTCGAGATCACTTTAAAATTGGACGTGGGAAAAGCTCAACGACATGAGACGTTTTTGTTCGTGTTCCGACAAGAAATCCGAGATACGATTGTATAATGATAACCAATGGCTATGAACTCAATTTAAAGGTTAGGGGTCAATGTAAGAGAATAAAATAAGTTGCTCCAAGTATCTCAAGTCGTATTAGTTCTCAATTGTTACATGGTAGGGGTATTTATAGTGTTAGAAACGGAATAGTAACCCTTAGATGAAATTACACGTGGCTTCATCCTTCCGGTTGAAGCATCAAATCCTAGTCATCATGTTGACTTCCCTAGCTTCACAAAGCATTTAATGCTCCTACACCCTATTGACAAGATAAGACACGAATATACTTTTTACGAGAATCATATCAATCATTCAAATAAGATTTCTGCAATAAATTCAATATATCTGCACGTGGGCCGTCACTAGCTGGTGGAGCCTTGGACCTATGCCGCTTCAGCATGTACACTTCGGATTAGTAGCGAGCCTCGAAAATTACCCCAGGACCTCATCTTTTACGTCTAGTGATTCGGTATGAGTGGATCCACAACCTAACTAGGTCGGCCACGTTGCAATGTCCGTAGCAAGTCATAACAAGCTATACACAAGATGCAAGTTCTTAATAAAATAAGACGTAACAACAAATAAATTTTTATTTCTTATAAATTAAAGATCGAATACTTTTATCCCTTTTTGTTACTTCATTCGAGTTGGAAGAAGGATTAGATTCTCGAAATTGCTTGATTCTCCATTAATATGCAATTGGGTTGGTTAAGTTACAACGATTTGACTTGGAAATCTATCCTCTTCCACAAACTTGTTGCCATTTTTTAAAATTAAGAAGAGTTGAGGGGCCTTTGAAAAAGTCAAATAAAATGCATTTTCAATAAAAGATGGTCAAAGAAGGCAGTAATTAATCAGTGCGTGGGAGTATAAACGTAAAGTGTTGCATTTCTACCTGAAAATAGAAGACATTGGAGTGAGGCAACGATTACATAAATATGACGTGTTTATCGAGATTTTCAAGAATTAAGTTTGTTTATAAATAGAATTTGATTGTAAAATTGTAGATTGTTTAGTAATTTTGAGATACATTTATTTTTGTTAATTTAACGGTGTGTTTCGCTTTTTATGGTGTTTATATTATATTTAAAACACCAAGAAAAATTATATTCTACTTATTTTTTAAAAAAAAAATGGAAGAATTCAATATATTGACACATTTGATGGTAACATAATTTACAAGTAATTTTTAGGATCAAGGTTGAAGTTGAAATGAATTTAATCAATTCGGATCACTTAATTTGGGTCGGAATATAAGTCAAAATCAAACAATCAATATCAGCCACATCTTTCATAGGTCCCACATGTTTTCAACCATACATTTTAAAAATTTCAATTACAATTCACTAAAAATCTGATTTTAATCCACACCAAACACTCCCGTAATATTTCTATGGTAAATTTAGGGCTATGTTCTTCAACCTTCTAAAGTTAAAAGTGATATTTTGGGACTTCAACCTATTTAATACAGATAGGTCTCGTGTAACAAAAGCTGTCAATATTGACATTAAAATTATATGCAATTTTCTTGTATAATAATATAATCACCAATAGATTATTCAAACAGAGATTCATGACTTGCTAAACTGCTTTATAAAATGTTGTAGTTGTATTAGAGATGGCAATTCGAACAGTTAAAATCGAAAATCGCGGTTAACCGAATCGAATGGGGTAAAAAAAACCTAACTGATGCTGCAATGAGGCGATTATGGTTTTGATTTTAATGAACCGCTTCATTTAAGGACGGGTATGGTATTTAGCAATCTTGTCCAACCCCGAACCGATTACCCGTTAAAAAAAAATAATTGGACAATTGAACTTTCAATTATTCTTTCTCAAAATTAATTAATTGGGCTTCCCAAAATTCGGGCCCGAATTAACATTAAGTAAATCTTAACCCAATAACCCAGCTCACTGCCCAGGTAATCCAATCTCAATATACCCTACACGTTAAATTAAAATTCAGGTTTACAGTCTTCAGACTACACTTCTACTCCACTCAAATTCGCCGCCGCCCTCGCCAGTTCCGGGTATGGTATAGTTTCGTATTTCTTGAGTGTTTTTATTGTGTCTTAAGTTTGGTAAATA
>CAIGRO010159678.1:0-14774 GCA_903798355.1 Fraxinus baroniana | reverse complement strand
TTATCTATTTGTCTTTTTCCCCCTTGGGATCTGTGATAGGTAAAATTTGGTGAATTTATTGTTTTTGTTCACTGTATTTATGTGTTGTTAACTGGAGTTGTTTAAAATAATGTTTGTCAAATTATTGATCTGAGAAAGTGCATTTTGCTAGATTTGGCTACTCAAGTGTTTCTTCTGATTACTGTCTTTTATTTAAGAGATTGAGCTTCTCTTTGTTGATGTTTACACAACATCTGCTTATTGTCTATATCATCCTTTTGCTGCTTCTGGATTTTGTTTAAAAAAGATAGAGGGCTTTTTTATCTTAATTATGCCATTTTAATTGCTAAATACCTCCTCTTAATTATCCTTATTGCTGCATNTAGTCAATGTACAATGCCAAAGTTATCATTCTTTGCCCCAGATAATGGATATTGTGCTACTCTGTTTAGTACCTTCTGTCAGTTTTCAATTTTGGAGTATTTGACAACTCCTGGATCTTAAAATATGTTAAGTTGCTCTTTTTTCTCTGTCATATTTCGTCTGTATGTTGTCATCCCAGATGAGAGGCACAGCTAGCTGATTATCTTCATCTTTATCTTTCCTTGGGTGACATGTATTGGATCACCATATGATTGTGTTATCTACATTTACCATGAACTTATAAAATCTGACAATTCAATTTTCTAAATTCATGTTACCGTAAGAGTCTAAGACCTCTCTATAGTGATATAAAATAATCTTGGTCTCAACTTGGGCAAGTTATAAATAAGAATAAACTCGACATTGTAATATGTTAAAAAATTCTAGGTCCCATTTAAGGAACTTGTATCCACGTAGTAATAATTATCGTTATATAGCCAAAAATATATGCTAGGCTACATTAAATGTTTAAGATGAAATAAAGTATTTATCTAAAGTTCTTTAAGACAAAAAATATATGGAATGTTACATTAAAGGTTTAAATGACTTTACATATTCTACATAGATACATGTACTAGTTCTTGAAATTATATCTGTCTCTTTCATCAATGTCTATACCTTAGATTTGACATGCTCTTAATTAATTATTAACATAGTTCATACTTTACCTTTATAATTTTTGTAACTACACCTCTATTAAGCTATAACTTCCTCATAGTAATAAATTAATATGGTCCCAACATGATGACTATAGAGAGGTTTTACTGTATAAGACATTTTGATTGGTATTCTGTTTTTCTTTTCTTCCGTGTTTTTTTAGGTTTCAATTCCTTCGTTTCATCTCAGAGAACAGAAAGTCTGTTAAATTCTTTAGGTAGGATCAGTCACCTTGTTGTTTCTATTGGAAGAGTGATTATTTTTTAATGTTCATTAGGATTCATTTTTTTATTGTTAGTTTGGACCTATATTACAATGACTAAACATTCACAATTTTTTTATTACATCTTTCACACGACTATCTCTTTAATGATTAATCTACATGAAAAGGTTGTTATCTGGAATTTTATATTCATTTTAGAAGTCTGACCTCTTCAGGAGCCTACGTGGATCCACTTAACAATGTAGAGCTCACCATTTCCTTTACAATGTTAGAAAAATTGGTGATGCTATTCATTTTTAACAAATATTACCATGATAATCAGTCTGCTTTGACTATGAACGTTTATTAAGTGATTGGCAATAAGCCATTAGACTGCATAAATCAGTACAATGTTATTGCATTTACCCATCCTATATATAGTAAAATAAGTTATGTACCCTATTTGTTGAGTTTGAATTTGTCTTATTTTGAATTCAGTAACTTATTTATATTAGTTATGCCTTTTCACACTAATTGTACTTTTTGCATTGAATTTGTAGTACTTTATGAAAACGGGAATGTGTAAATTTGGAGCTTCCTGCAAGTATCACCATCCAAAACAGGGAATTGGATTCTCAGGCTCAGTGGCCCTGAATTTTTATGGATATCCATTGCGACCGGTCTGCCGCTTTGACAACTTCAGTTTCTTATCCTTTTCTTTTTCACCATTACAGTTTCATTTGGATTTGAAATATGCAGTTGTCTTATAGTGCACTTGTCGCAGGGTGAAAAAGAATGTTCGTATTATGTTAAAACAGGACAATGCAAGTTTGGGGCCACCTGTAAATATCATCATCCTCAGCCAGCTGGAACGCAAGTGCCTGCACCAGCAACTGGCCCTGGACCTTTGGCTGCACCAGCACCAGCAGCTGTACCTGCTCCTGCACCAGCAATGTATCCTGCAATGCAATCTCTATCCATACAAACTCCCCAGCAATATGGAGTATTTTCTGGCAACTGGCCAGTAGCTAGGCCAGCTATGCTTCCAGGTTCATATGTCCCGGGAGCATATAGTCCAATGCTCCTTCCTCCAGGGGTCGTTCCTGTTCCTGGTTGGACTCCTTACCAGGTACATGTTGCTGAAGCTGTTTGTTTGATTTCGTAATCTTTGATTTTGATATGTTTGTTAGGTTGTACCTAGGCAGTATTGGGAAGTAATTAAATGACAACGAATTAAAATCTTATCAATTATCATTCCTCTGTATGTCCTATTTTGTTCTGAGTTATAAAATTACATGGTGCAGGTGCAGGCACCAGCTAGTCCTGCGGCTTCCCCAAGTGCTCAACCTACTGCTGGAGCAGGCCCAGTTTACGGTTTAACACAGTTATCTCCTTCAGCAGCTTCATACACAGGACCATATCTATCCATTACCTCTTCTGCCGGTCCTTCAGGCAGCAGTCAGAAGGAGCAAGCTTTTCCAGAAAGACATGGCCAGCCAGAATGCCAACATTATTTGAAGACAGGGCATTGTAAATTTGGTTCTACATGTAAATATCATCATCCACCAGATTGTAGTGCACTGATGACAAATTTTGGGCTTAGTCCTATGGGTCTGCCCTTGCGCCCGGTAAGCTTATGGGCTTAGTCCTATGGGCTTATCTTTCTTTATTTTAGTTGATGATATCTGCAAAAGTAGATTGCGATTTTTTGATTTATATTATCTATAAAATTGAACTGAATGACTAACTTTCTCTCTCTCCCTATGATGTTGCTGCATGTCTTGATAGTTTCCTGGTTTTATGCCTCCCTTTTGATGTAGAAACCTCAAAAATATCTCTTTCACTCTCTCTTATTACTCCTTCTTTGCACTTAATTTTCTCTCCGTGACATTTCTTTTCTGTTCATAAATGCTTCTATTGTTGTATTCAATTATAGAAGTTTAACGATTCCTCTCTGCTGTGTTCTAGGATGTTCCATATATTTGAGAACTATGCCATATCTTTATTAAGGTTTCTTCAATTATTTTTCAGGGTGCACCACTTTGCTCTCATTATGCACAAAATGGAGTGTGCAAATTCGGACCGTCATGCAAATTTGATCATCCGATGAGAACATTGAGTTACAGTCTGTCTGCGTCCTCTCTTACTGATATGCCTGTCGCTCCCTATCCTGTGGGATCCACACATGCAACTTTGGCTCCATCGTCCTCGTCATCAGACTTGCGGCCTGACCTCATTTCTGGATTTGGCAGAGACACCTTCTCAACCCAAATGTCTTCTATGAACAGTTCAAGTGCTTCAGTTGGTTCAATATTCTCACAAAATGGGCACATTCCTCAATCCAGGGGTCAGCAGTCGGGACAGGGTTCTACCTTGTCAATTGCCAGCAGCAGCAGCAGCAGCATAGGTCATGGAGGTGAGATTCGCACATCAAGCTGAATAAAAGGATTCAGCCATTTCATTCTCTGTTAATCAACTTTCATGATCTCAAAGTTATATTTTTGGTCCAAATTCTCTATAGGATGCTTGGTCTTAGTTCAATGTAGCATACTTTAGCTGTGTCCATTGAATAAGTCATAATTACCCCTCAAAATCTGGCAACACCTCATTAGCTTTTTCACCTAGTCTTTGAATAACTTGAAATGAAACCACTTCCCGTTTAGATAATTTTCATCATTGCCCAAATTTTTGGAGTTGTCATGTCTATTTATTGTCTTTTTCAGAACGAGAAAGACATAATTCTCACTGTTATCTGCCCACTGTGGTTGTCTTGATAACCATCTTCTTGTTCCCTCTTTCGGAACAAGCTTCAAAATTGTCTAGGGAATGAATTTCAAGGTCTTCTTGATCCCCTATTTTGTCTGGTCCTTTGTTGCGGAAGCAATGATAAATCTGGAGACTGCAAGGAATTTGATACGTCATATGTAAGATATATACTTGTGTAGACAAACGAATTGCTCGAATGCTTCTTTATATTTTATCAACCAATACAGACGAGAAAATCTTGAATTTGGCAAGTATTGCTCTTTGTTGTGTTTGTTTTTGTTAAATGGTGATGCATCTTAAAGATCTGTTGGTTGTCGTCTAAAGAATGCTCGAATGCCTTGATGACTGGGAAAATCTTGAATTTGTTTTTTGCACAGGATTGGTAAAGCTTGAAGTAGGGAAGGGGTGTAGGGAGTAGTATGGTTTTCTTTTCTCCTTTCTTATGTTAGTTATTGTGCTAGGTTAGAGCAGTTAGTTCATTGGATTCAGATCTTTCTTATAGCTGTTAAACGATTATTTGAAGTACCATGCTTCAATATTAGGCAAATCAGTATTAGTTTTTCCAATTTTGGCTAGTTGAAGTACCCCTTGTTTGGTTGCAAGTATAATAAGATAATGTATTGTCATTGCAATAGGGATCGCCATTATAGTGTTCTACTCTAGCAGGAGCATGAGAACAAGTACTTAAATTTTGACGTGTCCAAAATGAGTCGATTCTAGCTGAGCTTTTGGCTATACTCACACGTCGTGCTGAAATTATAGACGAACCATGAAAAAAGCACTAGCACATTAATGAGTTTTTGATGATAACATCCCAAAGAGGCTAATATAGACGAATCGCGAAAAAAGCTCTAGCTTTGACAATCTTTCTGTTACGAATTACAAAATAAAAGGTTGCTAATATATAGCATATTACACGACTGTGTCAAAGCTCTAGACCAATTTATGAATGACATGACTAGTAATACTGCATTTGATATTTATGCATGCAATTAGTGGCATCTCTCTTAAGGGAAAAATTAGGCACGATACTTTAGAAACACGGTGAAAGGACACTCATTGAGCTCTATAGCTCACTCAAAGAAGAGCAGAGAAAAGCCACATCGGAATTCAAGCAGCAGCCAAATATCAGTAGTTTAGCTGATGAAACCTACTCAAAATATACTCATTTTTGGAGAAGCTAGAAATCAACCTCTCTAATAATCTTTTGAAGCCCAAGTTTAGTTACCATTCCCCAAAAGGGAAAATAAAAATACTAGAGATAAAGAGAGCCTGGAAGGTTTCTTGCATGATATGTATGGGAGGTCGCAGCTAACAAAGGAAAATGAAATAAACTTTTTTTCCGTTGTATCGTACAATATTGTCCAGTACTGTATACCAAACATGCTCGCGTTACATACTAACTTCAAAACCAGCATTCAAAAGAGAGAAAAGCCCAAGTCAATTGCATCATCAAAACAGGGATATAAAGATGAACAACTTGGTGCTGCTGAAGTAATACTGCAGGCTGGAGCCACCATCATCTCAAAACTTGGAATTTCACTTATAATTGGATTCAAGTCTACCATGCATCCATTTTCCACCACCGTAGGGTTGTTCATCACGTGGGAGAGTTCACAAGAACTTAAGTCCCATGACTCTCGATCACCATCCGGCCAGAACCCGTCCACAAATTCATCGTAGTAAGAATGATTTCCAGGATTCCATCCTACAGTTGCAACACTTGTAGAATCAAGAAAAAGTGGATTATTTTCATAAAAAGTCGCATGATTTTCAGAGAAACTCAAATTTGAGCAAATTTTTTGATCATTTGAAGTGTCCCCATTGATTTTGTTAGTTGCAGAATATGGCTTCAGGCAGTTGTTAGGAACAATGCAATCCAAGTAGCCAGAATTTGTGTCTGTAGTAGAAAGAAACAAATTATGATCATCATTAGGTGATGAACCATAAGAAGATTGATCATGACAACATGTGTCATTATCCGATTGGACAGTTGATTTCTGATCTTTTCTTGGCATAATGTCAGGCTGCAGATTACAAGAGCTGGACTGTTTAGGTTCCGTGGTAGTAGAAAACTGTGATGGTGGCTGCAAAAAGGCTTGAATTTGAAGATCATAATTAGGTGTTAAAAGAGAATGAACAGTTGTTTGATCAGAGTACACGAAATTAGTTCTAGCTTGAGTGCCCTTCATGGAGAGGGCAGCCCTATCATAGGCAAGTGCAGCTTCTTGAGCAGTGTCAAAGGTTCCCAGCCAATGTCTTTCCTTGGTGGTAGGGTCTCTTATTTCGGCTGCATACCGGCCCCATGGCCGTCGTCTTACGCCAAGAAACCTCCCAGGCTCCGCCTGCTTTTTCCGGCCTCGTCTTTCGCTTGGTTGCGCCACTGATGTGTTGCGTTGTAAAAATGTGAAACCGGTATCTGTAAGGATGGGTTCGAAGAGATTTAAGGGTTTCTCGGAAGCTTTAGGGTTTGACATTGATGCAAAAATGAAGAAAATTGTTATTAGAAGAAAGTAGAAACTTGGTTTAGGACAGATGAGGAATTTAGTGGGAAATGTGAATGTTGCAGCAAATGAGGAAGTGAAAAATCTGAGTTTGAATGAAGTGAAAGGAAGCTGTGAAGGGCTCTTTTAAAGACACTAGTTAAGGATCATGACAGTGGACAGAGGACAAAGGGATCTGAAATACCATTCACTGAAAGAGAATAAATTATTTTTAATAAAAAAAGTTATTTTTACTGTCAAGTAATTTGCTTATGTATGGATTTTGTTAATAAAAAGTTACTTTTTCTCAACTTGGTACTTTTTAGAAGTACGTCTTTTTACCAAAATTCAAGAATTTTCATTTGGTTTTTTTCACTTAGATTGTCTTATTACGAGTTCAGATCTAATGTTCTGAAGCTCTTATTCATTTGTTATACCCTTTATTAATACATTTTTACATTTCATTGTCGACACAATTTTTGATATCTCAGCACATTATACTTCGACATTTTTCATTTTCTACGAAGAAGTGATGCATCGAGATGTCAAGAATATATCAATGGGATAATCGACGATACAACATATTCGGGACAATAGACCTGACCTCTCATTATGATTTATGGCTCTATCTTTTCATTGCTTGTTCCCTATGCAACCGAAAAATAAGAAAAAGAAAGAAAATTCCCCTTACGGAGTATATATCATTTTGCCGTAGGCAAGGGAGCCAAGGGTGAAAATGAAAATTCTATGGGATGGGTAGGTGGTAAGTTAAATTGTACGTAACTAAGATGGATGCATTATGAATTTAATAATCATTATTATATGCTAAAAACCAATAGCCAAATCCAAGCAAAAACCTACTTGATAAGGACATAATTTCGTGTCAACTCCTAGATAATTTCACATGCATGCTTAAAATTTTTGATTCTAGAGAAACCCTTTTGAGGAATGTTTGGAATTAAATTAAAGCAAGAAATTTCTCAATCAATAAGGACAATAAAATAAATTTATGTTTTGTCTGTATTTTTCTAGAAAATCTCAAGAATTTGAAATCTGAAATTTTCTTGTAATTATGTGTGATATGTCACATGTTTAATCCGCATTTTATGGCAAATAATTAAGAGTAATCTTATCAAAAATCTTTGTCTTGTTCATAATTTTCAAAGGGGGCAGTTAAAATTATCTCTAATGGAAAAAATGATGAACCCAAGAATTAAGATTAATGGAAAGTGGTAACATCATCAATTTTAGGTTTTCAAGAAAGGGAAAAAAAAGTTGTACTTCATAAGGGCCGCTAAGTCAAAGTTTTAGCGACATTTTGTTTGTCATTATTATGTAGGCATCAAACATTAATTATATTTTTATTCTTCAATAAGTAGATGTATTTTATCTTACTTGTCCACTTCAACTTAATCATTTCTATTCAAAGGAAAATTTTTGAAAAAATAAACCCATGAATATTGACCATAGATACGATAAATAAAATTTGATGGACTGAATATGACTATATATATATATATGAAATAGATAGACATGTAGATCTCAAAACGTGATAATATCTCTTATTGGATCGTATATTGCACCAAAAGGGGGTATCAAAGATTACCCCAAAATGCTTACGTGACAAGAAAAAGGTAGAGTGTCAACACACCATCCATATGTGAAAGGTGTGTTAGACGTCCTTCATTGAAGAATGCCTTCATTTAGTTTTTTATAATTTATCTCCACTTTTTCTCTACATTCTCTTTCTTGTACACGTGACCTACAAATAGTTCACATCTTATTGAGTATTTTTAATAGTACATAAAAAGTTATATGTAGAGTATTGTTTTAATGAAAGAAATGTATTTTCCACCAGCGGACTTTTTTAAGAAAATCAATCTTGAAAAGTAGTTGCTTGTTTGAGCTCTAGACAAACCGAATGATCATTTGAATTTTCCAAAATATGATTTATCCGAGTACTATCTTGTATTTTATTAAAACGTATACATTATTTAAAAGAGTAGCCAAACCATATTATCTAAAGCGTCATGAAAATCACCGTTTAACGTCACTCATCAAAAAGAACTGCAAAAGGCTATTGTCTAAAGGGCAATCGAAGGCTTAAGGAAAACAGAGATCAAATTACTTAAATAAGTATAATTAGTGGGGCACTAATTAATCAATTTAATTAGCAATTAATTCCAACATGGAGCTGTTAACTTTATGCCTTTAGTTGATTAATCCTCACATGCCTATGTCATTGGGAACAACACAATCCCATGATAATAATTTTTTTTTTTTTTCAAATAATGAAGCTTAGAAAATTTCATTATCTAATGACAAAAGAATTTTCAGTAATATATGATGGGAAAAGGTTAAGACAAAATAGTTTTGGAAACTTTCTCACAAAAGTCAGTCAATGATCATATTAAAAGATGTGATCCCACTTGATTTTGATAATGAAATTATTAACTTTATTATGTGGAATTTTTTTGGGAAATTTGTATTTTTTTTTCTTTAGTTATAAAACCAAGAAGCAAAAATGTGAAGTTGAAGAATGTGAGGTGGGGTAGGTCAGGGTACTCTTTTTAGGGTGTATTTGAATCACATTATTGCGGAAGAATGTATTCTGAAATAGTAGATTGATCTGAAATGTGTGATTGAAAAAGAAGAAAAAGTTATTGATGTGATGAAAAATATTATTTTATTGAAGAATGTGTGGTTGAAAATACTAGAAGAATGAGAATGAAAATTTTAATATATACCAAACAGGGGCTTAAACTCCAAAACTTAATCTCGAAATATTTAATATGAAATATTAGATAATTTTATTTTATCTTTTTTAATGTGAATCTATACAAAGAAGTTAATAAGCAAAAGATAGCTAACCAAAACTCTTCCATGCAACTAATTTTGTTTTGAGATCTAGGGTCGTTCGGTAGAGATTAAAATCGGATTTAAATTGAAAAATCAGTCGTTATTGTTGATTTTTATTAGATGAGTGAGACCTAATAACAATTATATTTTCAATTTTAATTGAATCTTAATCTCTACCTAATACGCACATAATCTAAAATATCAAATATGGAAGGATTAGCATATTTTTTAGTCGACTAGAATTTTGCACAATTTTCTATAACACGCTTTTTGTCTAAATCTTTTAAGGCCGCCCTGAATTTAGGGAAAAAAGAATGACATTCTAAGGAGAATAAGGACTAAAGACTAAAGACTTTGACTGAATTGTAAGAGAATTCTTTTTTCAAGTCTTTGACCAAACCAGAATCCTTATGCTCTAACAAGGGCCCTTAACTTTTAGTCCAATGACCTGTAAAAGCACGGCAAAAAGTGCGTATAAGTTGGAGAATATAGGAGATTTTTGTTAGAAAGAGACTCCAAAATGATGAGATCTCCTGTATTTTTATATATAGCATAGGTGGATCTCTCTCTCTCTCTCTCTCTCTCTGTGTTCTCGGTTGAGCTCAAAGGTGTAAAGTACGTTGAACCGTGTCGAAACGTGTCTATAATTTGCAACTCAAATAGGTCTAGAATTTACGATGAAGATTGAAGGAAGGTTGGGTTGTTGATAGAGTAATTTTAATTTTTTTTTCAAGTCGTCAACTCTGCGCGATCGAAAATGAATAGACTTGTTAGATTGCGAAAATATGAAGTTCTTTCATGTGTTTGCATTGACACGTTAGATGCGGACATTTTCAATCTTCACAAGCTCAACATAATAAAAGTGAGTCATACACGTCTAACATGGTCCAATTTACATCCTTATATTTTGTCGGTTTAATGTGTTGTTAGGACTTTAGGGTAGTTTTAATGAAAGTGCAACACTAAAGTACAAGATTTATATGTTCAATGTGTAGGATTTATGTACAACATGAAAGTGACATTTTATTGACTTTTAATTTGCAATTGAACAACATCCTTACTCTAATTATACTGTACATGCACAATTTGAGGAAAATCAAGACATCGTGACAAAGATTTTTACCAAACTCTCGTGGAAAGTATCAACAAACAGACGATAAATCCATTCTTATAACGAATATAAAACTTAAATATGACATCGTTTCCATTCCTAATATTCATCGGTGTTGTTCATAATTGGAATTGAAAATTTGGCAAAATTAGAATTCAAAATAGGGTTACTAATTCAATTTAGATAGATTCATCCATAGTTTGATAGCCTTTACTCGAATAGTGTCATATCCATTTCTCCTTCCCATACCGTAGCGGACTCAGCACAAAAGTTCAGCTCGAGCGGATATTGATCAATAACCGTCTCTGATCGTAATCCGAATTGTAAATGCGGTTGTACGTTATCTAGCAATCTAAAAATATTTATCGAATAACAATTTAAAGATTGAAAATGGATCCCATTATTTATTTTTGTTCGATTTGTTAATAATTTTAGTCTAACAGGAAAAAAAAGACTTTAAAATGGTTGAATTTTAGTTAAAAAGTTTTAAAAAACAATGAGGGAATATATTTAATTATTTGATAAAAAGAACATATAACATTTTGTTACATAAATTGTCACAAATGCTATAGTGGTCAAGTGAAATTGCTATATTTGAGAGATGAACTCAAGACCATAGTACAATTGTAAGGTACTCAGACCGATTGTACCATAGAAGCCTTTGTGAAAAAATGGAAATCACACACATACATATGGGTGTGTGTGTGTGTGTGTATTCAAACAAAATACATTGAAAAAAAAATCCAGAGCAGACACGTTTCTAGAGATAAAGAAATCTAAGGAAGATTTGGTGTACAACACCAACCAAATCCAGAGCAGACACGTTTCTAGATTATGTGAACACGTCATCACGTAAATCACACAGACAGTCTTGTGGGCCCTCTTTCATTGACGTGTCGATTATCTAGTGCACTTTGGGTGCCACGTCAGTAGACGTGGGATTGTTGTGTATACTGTGTGCATCGATCGGTTGTACTTGGCAACGTGTCTTACCGGGATACATGGACCGCGGAGCCCGGCATATTGCGTACGAGGTTAATTTTGCAATAAAAATGGGGATTCGGAAATAGTGAAACAGTGAAACTGAATCTTTGATATATGTCTTGACATCCTTAGCAGTTTGATGGCTATTATTAAAAAAAAAAAAAAAAAAGGTTGAACCCAATTTTGAGGGCCCCACCTATTTCGAACTTCGATAAATGAGATAAATCGCAAGTTATGCCTTCAAAGGTACAGTGTGGAAGACTGCTTGTACACTTACATTTACTAAAGACCAAATCTATATTTCAAGATTCGAACCTTTGACGCGGCATCCTCAAACAAAGTTGGAGTTTTTCCACATTCCCCTTTTATCACTTGGAGATGTTTCCTGGGGGCTTGATGGCTATTATTATTATTATTATTATTATTATTATTATTATTATGTAAAAGTGATGTTTTGAATAATATTTTTAAAGAATGTGTAATTAAAAGTGGATTTTTTTTTAAAATTACGTGAAAAATATTTTATTGTATAAATGTGTGATTGAAAAAAAAATATGAGAAATAAATTGTTTTATTTTAAAGAGAGTCAAACAGAGATTTATTCTGAAATTACATTGCTTCTTGAAACAGTGGAATTAAGTATCAATAATCCTAACTTTTTTTGTTACATTAGCTAATTACGATTGTGCTAGTTGGATAATATTCGATGGTGACGAAAGAGTAGTTGTGTTGCTTTCGAAACCCAAGAGGAAATCGAGAAGGTTTGAAGCACAAATGCACAAGGTGCAATCTGTCAAACATGGATGTTGCGAGAGTTTTAACCACGACGAAAGATCTTTTATGAGCTCATAACCTTTGAAGCCAAAATAAAATAAAATAGATCGATCCCAATTGTGTTACATTGTTTTTTTGATTAAATTGCACCAAGTCACATGCTTGTTTATATATTTAAAAAAAAAAATGGGGATTTAGAAATACATGTTTGTGTTGTAAATAGTATGTTTTTTTTAGTGAATGACAATTATACCCCTCAACCTTAGTAATTATTATCATCGTATCCCTAATCTTTCTCTATAAATATGAGATTCTGGTTCTCAATTTAATACACACAAATCTATTAACTTATCGAGTTTTCTATCTAGGTTATAATACATTATCAGCAAGAAATTCCAACCAATTGAATTAACAAAATTTATCTCTCTTTCTTGTGGAAAAAAAAAATCCTTCAATCAAAAAAATTATAAGATCTAGCTATGAGTTTATAAAAAACTCTTCTAATTTTTACTCAAAGAAAATGTTAGTATTACCTTAATTTTAAATTGTATAACAAAGAGATATGTTTATTTGGTCTGATTATATCGACTTGGGTCATTTGACTACACCAATTTATGATAAATAAATATTTACATGAATGTAAATTCTTCGTTCAATATTTCAGTACAATACTCCAGAAAAATATTGTATTGTTGTTCTTGAAAAGAAAAACAATCTAAATTAATATTTTAGAAGAATATTGTATTATTTTCTTTAAAATAAATAATCTAAACCAATATTCCAGAAGAATATTGTACCATTGCTTGAAAAGAAATATGATATTTGTATTATTTTGTTGCTCTTGAAGAAGAATTCACACAAACAATATTTAAAATAATATTGTATTATTACTCTTGAAAATGTATAATATTTATATTATATTATTGAATATAATTTGTTTCTAATTGAGCTTTTATGAAAAAAACACATTTTACAATTTCATTAATATTCCTAAAAAATATTATGTAGATTTTGAAAAAAAAAAATATTATTCTAATATTCCAACGGAATATTACCTGTCCCAAAAAGAAATGATATTACAATTTCAATATTCTATAAGAATATTGATTCACTGCTTTTAAAGAATGATTATTTTATTGTACGCATGGTGATTATGTTTTTTTTCTGTATGAATATATGTTTACATTAATCAATTATGAAATCAAGTCCATTCATGATATTAGGAAAATGCAATTTTATATTTAGGGCCTGTTTGATAGCCCATTATTTTTCATGGAAAATGTTTTCCTTCCACCAGCTACGTGTCCCATTTTCCCATGATTTTGTGAAATTGATTTTCCCACCAAAGTTGTGAGAAAATGGTTTCCAACCTTTTTTTTTTTAACAATGAAAACAAATTCTATGGGCAGTTGTAAAAAATAATTTCCCTTTAATGGACAATTTTCATAAAAAAAAAAAATTAAATGAACACCAAAAGATCCAAAATTTTAACATTTTCTAGGTGAAAAATTACACTAATCAAACACAATTAATTGACAATTCTCAAGAAAACAATTCTAGGCAATTCAATTCCCAAAAATTCATTTTCTTTCCACCAAAACTCTACTCTTGCAATCAAATAGATCCTTAATATATTTACTTTCTCAATTAAATTCGCACTAATAAATTAAAGCTAATATTTTACGTGTGTTTCATCTTTTCTCATAGTTAACAATCTATTTTCTTTTGCTCATTATTCGATTAATTATCATGTTCATATTCTTTTTAATACAAATATAGTTCATGAATCCAGTACTCTTATATATGTCTATTACGAAATATTATTATTCTCGAAGTAGTTCGTTATTATTGATATTCTAGTTAGATTTTGCTTGCTCTTGAAGAACATAATTAAATATTATTTAATGTAAATTATGTTTTTGCTCTTGAAGTGCGTGAATTATATTTCAATATTGCTCTTGAACAAGTAATAAAATACAACGTGTTCTCGAAATAACATATGTTTCAAGAAATATGTCATTTTAAATTAGTGTTTTATCCTTGTAAAAAAATATACAAGGGTTGGACAAAACTCTCGAACCGAATCGGATCGAACGGAACCGAGCGGTTCTTCATAAGTTAAATACCCGAACGATTATTTGAATCGAAAATCAATGGATTTGGGTCGGTTTGTTGGTTTTCGATTCTACCGTTCTAGACCAAGAATTGAAGAACCGAATAAAAATTGAATCTAAATAATTTTTTATATTGAATTAATTAAATTATTTTAATTTTTTCTAAACGAATTAGCAAATTAATCAAACAAACCAGCCAAGTCCATTCAAATTAATTTTTTGTTAGCCCAGCATTTGAGCTTTATCCTTCTTCTTTCCATTCCGATTTCATTTGGTAAGTAGCCCCCACTCCCGTGTAAACCCAAATCATTTGATAATTTTAAAACCTACATCCCCATTCCCAAATCGATTTTGAAGCTCATTCATTTCACCGGCGACGGTAGCTACTGATTAAATCAAATAGTTGGTAAGTATTACCAATA
>CAIGRO010159630.1:0-15709 GCA_903798355.1 Fraxinus baroniana | reverse complement strand
ACAATGACGTGACAATCCGGGTTAACAGAACTCGGGGTGCTACAGTGTGACCCATGAAAAATGTGATTGCTATTGATTATTTGACTTTAACTTAGATTAAAACCTGATTTTAATCCGACCCAAACAAGCTCTTGACAAAATGTCAAAGTTTGAAAGGACATCTAAAAATACATGTTTTAGAAAGAAAAGGATTTGTGGTCAACATGTTTCTTGATATTGTAAGACGATCATTACACTGTGTGTCAACTTCTAGTTATATAACCATAATGCCACTTTTGGGCATTTGATAGGTAATTATTATTGTTTTACTTAAATAATAAGGAAAATATAGACTTGGGTTGATCCCCTTGGGCCTTGTCAATGCGATGGTGCGCCCACGTGGTAGCCCTTGGGCTGAAACCCCACCAAGTGTTAAACTTGGGTTATGTTAATTGAACAAAGTTTTCTTCATTCCTAAATGTACGACGAATGTTTTTTTCATTTTAAAATTAATTTCCAACTCCATTTTTCAAACTTTTTATTTTTCTAGATTTCAAGAGATTCATTTTCGGCATTAATCTTTCATTCATGCAAAATTGGTTTTGCTCAACCAAATATACCACGATAATGTCAGGAACACATGGTTAATCTCAAAACTCCCACAGTCTAGGGGTGGGCATGGGTTGGGTCGGTTTTTGCCTCAACTCAAACCTAACCCAACATGATCGGTTTGATTAAAATTTAACCCAACACAACCTGTATAAAGATTGAAATCCAACAAACCCAACTCAATCAAGTATCGGTCGGATTGAGTTGGGTTGGTCGGTTTGGACAACTTATCAACAAAGATTAAAATCATCCAATTTTCTATTATACTAAATTCGAATAGATAAGATTAAATAGTAAATAAATAAATAAAATTATCTATTATCTTATTCAATCCTCATTAACCGAGTTTACAAAGAATAAAGTGCACCAAAGTAATTATGATTTTTTTTTTTGGTAGAAGGAGTGCGGTACCTCCGACATTTTATTAAAATGTCTTCACTTGTGGTGGAGGAATACCGTGGTTACAAATGATATTAAAGAAATCAATAAATAAGGAAGTATTATTTCCCTAACAGCGAAAGTAAAGAATAAAAGGAAAGTAATAAAAAATGAGTACTATTTCCCTTACAAAAAGTCAAGATTAAATAATAAGTAAATAAATAAATAAAATTATCTATTATCCTATTCAATCCTCATTATGAGCTCACAAAGAATAAAGTGCACCAAGGTAATTACAGTTAGACTATCCACTCGTACTTTTTAGGTTCATTTTCAATGAAAACTCATCTCAAATATTTTTTCACTGCTATATCTTTTCGACGAATACATGCTGTTGTGCATATAATACATGAAAGATTAGGAGAAGAAAATAAGCCCAAGTTTTAAGGCCATTTGTTTCGTTCCTATTTATGCACTTCGACTATTCATATAGTTTCATTATCTTCTGAGCATCACTTGCATCAGAAAACTTATCTCTTCTTATTAGAATTATATCATAATCCATCAAGCTTGTAAACTAACCATTCAGAAAAAGATATATGGCCCATAACATGGTTGAGTATTAAAAAAGGAAGAAAAAACCCGAAAACTTATTCTTCTATTTTTTTTTTTAAAGTGGGCGGTCAGGTTGGGTGGATTTATTCGATTTTTATGGGTTAACCCATAACCTGACTCGACCCAACTTGCCTACATAGCCAACCCACCCAACCCACGTAAAAACAATAAAAAAATCGACCCAACCTGATCGGGTTGAGAGGTTCGATCAGGTTTTGTCCACCCCTACACATGACTTGTGGATCAATTTATATTCGTTAAAAATAATTTAAAAGCTTGCAAGTGTAATAATCCATCTTTGCATCAATCTGTCATACACTGGTTTTCACGATCAGTACTTGCACTTAGAAAAGTTTGCTAACCACATTATTTGGCTCAACGGACATTTCCTTAACGAATCTTCAGCACCATATTTGCTATCTCGTCCGTATAGAACTATCATTTTCACCTAAGGAAGCATGAAACACGTTATGAAGTTTCGGATTTTATCAATTTTCATGCAAAAAAATCAAATTTTCATCCAAACTTCAGGAGACCATAACTTCTTCATTTTAACTCCAAAATTTAAGTTTTTTATATGGTTGGAAAGCTCATTGAAATACATTTTTAACCATACTAATATTACTACGTGAAAATCAACGAATACAATGCAAAAATTAACAAAGTTTTTACAAAATTGACTAGGGTTTCAATTTTCTCCCAAATGCAACAACGAAGATTGATGAAATTTTGCAGTGAATTCTAAAACATATTATATGCATAATTTCAGAATTTCATTAATTTTAGACATCTGTATCAAAAGATATCATTAAAGACCACATAAGGTTTCAAAAATTACATACAAAATTCATAACTCAATTGAATCATATAATGGCATATTTAATAATGTATTATAGCAAGGAATTCAACCTTATCGCTCTAATACCAATGTAGGAATTTGCAGCATACTTGAACATGAATTACGGGTAAAAAATCGTTACTTGAAATAATGAATTCCAAGATCTTTATGTGGTTGAATCACCTTACATTTCAAAGTTCCAAAATTTGTATTTTTTTTGTTCTCCAATGGTCTCAATCCTGACCACAATGGAGGGGAATTATTATCCACAATCTAAATACCTAATTTTGTGAGTTTTCATGCCATGTATGTGGTTCTAGGCACTTTTTTATTTTTGAGTGATTTTCCGTATGAATTTCACACATTTTATTGACATATTTTCTCTCTTTTTCTATGTAATAACTATTGGAGGTTGTATGAGAGTTAAGGGTGGTTATATGGAGTTGTAGGTTTGAATTTTAAGTTCAAACCACTCCTCCAATCCTTTTAATGTCCTATGGGTTAGGTCTCCCCCATGCACGTGATGAGCTTAACCCGAACCACAAGTGACAACGAATATCACACTTTAGATTCTTCTCAAGGTCTATCTCACAAAGATTCATACGACAAATAAATCGTGCGACCAACGAATATTTATTAGAGTTCACGGTACTATTTATACTTGTTAGGAGATATATAGTAGCTCTATTAGAGGAACATTTCTCGCTTATATCTCAAACTCATTTTCAACATTAATTCAAGTATTTTTGATCCTTCGAGTATTTATGGAACATTTTTGAACTTCATATCGTATCATTGTATTCACAATTGTGTTCTATACCCTAAATGGTTAAAGACAATTCTCCGACGTGAATACAAATATAAATGTTGGTAAAAACAATTTTCATTTCATACTTGAATCATTTAACTTTTAAATCAGCTGTTTTTCTAGACATGTCACATCAAATCGAGTCAATTATAGTAATTGGTAACATGCTAAATTAGCAACACTGAAATAAAATTTCAAAAAAAGTCAAAAGTCATGAAGATATATATATATATATATAAGGTTATATAAATCTCAAGGTCTCATACAATGAGGAAGCATAGATCCATTGTAACGCCCAAAAATTTCATAAACATAGGAGTGTTACCAAAAATTCACTTTTCTTTGTATCAAAGGCGGGACGATGAAATAATATTCATTAATAAAAAATATAACTGAAATATCCATAAATTTAAACTAAACATGAAAACATAACCACAATTTAAATAATTGTTTTTGAACAAATAAAACTGATTAATCATTTAAAAAAGAAAAGAAAATAAACTTAATATTTTATCTCTTCGATCCCTCTTGGCAGTTCGCATTACCATCTGCCACAGTTCCAATTGACTTGAACTAACCTGTAAAATCTTAGTAGAAGTGAGTATTTAAAAGTATACCCACTAAGATACGTGCAGTTTTCATACACAATTATATACAATAAAATAAACACTTCATACCATTCTTCTCTTATGGAGTATATCGGTGACCAAGCGATACACCCATCTTAGGTCATCTTAAGTTTTCGTAGGATCTCTTATCTCTTAATAAAGAACCCGAAGGTCCACTGACAATTCATGCATAAATTATTGAATATAAAAGTATAATAAAACAAACTACTTGCATAGAAGTATATTAACTTAATTAATCAAAAGAGCTTTTGAAAAAAAAATATACTAGAAATTTACAGCTACTTTATATGAAAGCTGCCGTGTAAAATTTCTTTGGTGGTGAAATATGGGACAATTGCACACTATTTATAGTTGAAAAATATAGTGGTTGTGTCATGGTACAATTCGGATGAAAAATTGTATTTATCAAATTTGATAAGAATTGAATTTTTAGTAAACAAATCACAAGATGACATGTGTACAAAATACCTATCACAACAAAAAAGTGGTTCTATCTTAATACGTGATAGTGATGAGAACTTGACTTTAAATAGAATTCTTAAAAAAATAGCTATCCTACATTCATTCCTTAGATACACGTGGCTATCACAATTCACTTGATTTAAAAGAATAAATAAATTACAATTTCTTTGAACTTCAATAGCTTGAGACTAACTTATCTGAATTAACTTTTTCTCGAGCCTAATTTACATGATTAATTACGAGCTATCCAACGAGACCCATATTAATATATTTTTCGCCGCTTTAATAAAATCTAAATATTTAACTCACAATTTGAAGTTAATACATATATCACTTTAGTCCCTCAACTTTTAAAAATAATAAAAATATGACATCTAAAATAATTAAATTCTATTCTAAAAATTTCTGGGTATTACAATCTCCCCTCCTTCAAAACTTTTGCCCTCGAAATTGCCTCGACTACTTGCATAGTTCTAAATATTTGACTATTGACATAATTATAATATATCATTTCCTAAAGTTTACGAAAGTACCCATTTTTTCAGAAATTTTCTAAAATAGGATTTTCTCGAAATGAAAGTTTCTAGAGAATAGATTATTCTTAAATTTGGAAAGTTTTGATGTATCGTTTTTAATTTGAATAACGGACAATCAAAAAGCTTCCAGATGAGAAAGGAGGTCACAAGCAGACTGCTTAAATCACAAGCTCTTCTTAGACACTTTACGTCTTTTTAACAAAACCTTTCAATCTTGCGAATATTCAAATCAAGAAAACTCAAACAATAAATAAAAGTTGAGACCTCTAAAATATGAATTTTCTAATTGGTGAATTTTAAATACCACCCAAAGGCTAGAACTAAACATACAAGCATGTACAATCATAATTTGAAGTCACTTTAGAAAAAAACTATTATTTAATTACTTAAAACAACTATTAATATCATTTATTTAACAAAAGAAAAGAAAAATCATTAACAATTTTTTTTTTTTTTACAAAGTCTACGGGGAAGCAAAACCTCTGCTTTGATACCAAGATGAAACGCCCCAAAATTTCACAAAAATTGGAGTGTTACCAAAAATTCAATTTTCTTTGTATCAAAGGCGGAACGATAAAATAATGTTTTTTAATAACAAATATAACTGTAATATCCATAAATTCAAACTAAACATGAAAACATAACCACAATTTAAATAATTATTTTTGAACATATAAAACTGACTAATAATTAAAAAAAAATAAACTCAATGTTTTATTTCTTCGATCCTCTTGGCAGTTCGCATCATCATCCGCTACAATTCCAATCTACCTGATCTAACCTGTAAAATTTTAGTAGAAGTGAGTATTTTAAAATATACCCAGTAAGATACGTGTAGTTTTCATATACAATTATATACAATAAAATAGACATTTCATACCACTCTTTTCTTATGGAGTATATCAGTGATCAAGCGACCCATCTTAGCTCATCTTAAGTTCTCGTAGATCTCTTATCTCTTAATAAAGAACCCGAAGATCCACTGGCAATTCATGCATAAATTACTGAATATAAAAGTATACGGAAACAAACAACTTGTAATAAAGTATCTTACATTAATTAATCAAATGAGCTTTTGAAAAAAACTTACTAGAAATTTACATCTGTTTTATATGAAAGCTGCCGTGTAAAATTTCTTTGGTGGTGAAATGTGGGACAATTGCACACTATTTATAGTTGAAAAATATAGTGGTTGTGTCATGGTACAATTGAGATGGAAAATCGTATTTATCAAATTTGATAAGAATTGAATTTTTAGTAAACAAATCACAAGATGACATGTGTACAAAATACATATCACAACAAAAAGATGTTTCTATCCTAATACGTGATAGTGATGAGAACTCGACTTTAAATATAATTCTTAAAAAAAAAAAAACATCCATTCCTTAGATACACGTGGCTATCCCAATTTACTTGACTTAAAAAAATAAATAAATTACAATTTCTTTGACCTTCAATATCTTAAGACTAACTTATCCGAATTAATTTTTTCTTGAGCCTAATTTACATGATTAATTACGAGCTATCCAACGAGACCCATATTGATTTTGTCGCTTTGACAAAATCTAAATATTTTAGGCCACAATTTGAAGTAATACATTATCACTTGAGTCTCTCTACTTTTAAAAATAATAAAAATATGGCATGTAAAATAATTAAATTCTATTCTAAAGTTTTCGGGGCATTACATCCATTCACCCAATATTGGTCGTAAAAGCACACGTGGCATGAAAAACTTGCTATGATGTTTTCTCTCTCTTTTTAGGGCGTATGTCATATTCTTTATAAACAAACAACACCATACATATTCTAGTTTAGGTATTTCCCGATACCTTACTTGAGTTCTTATTATGTTCATTCCTCCAGACAATCTCAAATCGAGAACTCGATCGGCTGGTAAACAAGTTTAATGGATAGTAAAATTCATTTCAATTACTTGTTGTAATATCATCTTGGTATCTTATTAAGGTGATCAGATCATATACACAACATGATCACTTTGCTTATCTCAACACATTTAAAGTGTCTGAGGCGATTATTCTTGTAAGTGAACCAATTTCAACCTGTTCGACATACTTTATAACGTGCATACAAATTATTATCTCGTAATCCCAACGATGAATTACACATGACCTCAAAATTGTTCATTTGTAGGCACAGTGCCCAAACTTGATCAAGATTTTTTGGTACACTAAGTATCATATTCTACACAATTCTAGAGATTTGACATTACAACAAGTATATCTCTAGACATCTTCAGAGTATGATGATTACATATCATCATTTACATAGATATATCACAAAGACATTTTCTTAGCTAATGTCTCTTACAGAAGTTCCATCAAGTGTTCGGTTTCATCGTGATACTTGAAATCCTCAACATATGAGATAATTACAAAATTATCATGGATCTAATATTCTCAACTAGTATCATTAGATGCCGAATACCTATATGAAATAATTTCTTCAGCTGCCAAAATATTTACTACAAAATATGCATCTTGCTATTCTATATAGCAAGATTGCACAAGTCTAATAACTATTTGTACTCGACTAACTCTCATCCTTAGTCGACATTTGCATATCTAATCCAATCACAAGTTATTCTTTCGACAACAAATGGAATAATTGACAGCAGCACCCTTTAGGTATCACAATACCCTTCTATTGATAACATTAATACCTACTAACTAGATCCAAGGCATGACAAATGTTAGGACAACTATACATCATAGCATACTTCTAACTCCCAACCGTGCTAGATATGGTTCTATGATATCTATCTCTTTTTGTGCTTATGAGGTCTTTAGACATTTATGAAGACTTGTATGGGCGCCTTTCGCTATAGGAGTATTAACATGGCTAGCAATTCTATAGTTGAAAATATTTTAGATTTTTATAGTATAAAACTCTTGTAACAGAGCAAGAAGACTAGAATGATCTTCTTAACACAAAACATACAATATGCTAAACTCATGTTCTTTGTCTCAAATATTGAGGACGACCATTTCAATATGGTCTCAATACACTACTACTCATGCTAAGCCAACACAATGTCAACAACATGAAAATTAGAATTATAACATACCATCAGACCTTTACATAAATATAGTGATCTATGTCCTATTAAAAAACATAAGTACCACTGCCCAGATGACTGTATATGACCATGAGTGTAACTATAAAGCTACCACACTACTAAAAGGCATTTAACATGAAATCTGCAAGTTGATTCACGTGGATCTCTTTAATCAATTTTCAATTGAGAATAAAAATGCAGTCTTTGGATCTATTTGGTATAATTCTAAATTTAAACATACTATTACGACTAAAATCAGCGTACAAAAGTGAATCTCGTTGTCATGAAAAAATTTATCCAACTCAATGCACTCATATTGAGTATAACCATTTCTTTTTAAAAAAATGAGTTTTATCTATCATAAACTTATTAGTTTTCCACCTAATCCTCAAGAACCTGAATGTTCTCAATAAACTTAATGACCAATTAGGACTTCCACCATATCCCAGATTAGGTTGGAATCTATACTCCACACACACACACACACACACACACTTACTTCCATCACTTTACTCAATATACCTCTTTGTACTCATATAAGTAAGGGATTGAAATATTGAAAATAGATTGCTCCCACTTGGAGACGGATTACTTCCACTTGTATTAGAAGCTTAAAACGATCTATATATAGTCAAAACCGATTCATCAATACACATAATATTAATTTCAATAATATTCTCCAAAATTTTCTCCCTTATTAGGAAAAATGTCAAATAGCACATCTTGTGAATTGATATCCATCCAAAATTTCACTTATGAACAAGTACCATTTGGACTATCATGTGTATCTCATAGATATACATCTCATTTTTAATATACTCGTGTTTCTAAACTCATTATTGATGAGTGTGTTTCAATCATCCTTCTTAAACCAATTTAACTCGATAATTTGTTAGACTTATTGAGTTTTTTTAGAACGTTTTGATGTGTGTTGCCAATTTTTATACCCTACAAATGTACAGATCGTAACAAGTAATATAGTTGACCAATGAGTTTGGATATCTTTTCCATGATGACTAATATACAACAATTGGTTAAAATATTTCTAACTTTAATTTGATTGAAAACAAATAATAAGGTTTGTGATTGCTGTCTAAATTATCTTTCTTACACAATTTATCGAATTTGGATTTTAAAAGTATGAATGTGGATGCTAGGGCTTATAATTTTACCTATGGATCCCATTTTACTCGCCAATCAAGATTTATTTCTATTGTAGTGTTCAATCTGTTGACCTATGGTTGTTTCATCCTTAACGTTTTGATCATAACAAACAAGATTAATATTGTTTCTAACAATTGATTTTAAGTGATGATAGTTCAATATAAAAATCAATCAAGCATTGCCAAAATTAACATATAAATCGGACTCGAAATGAAGATCAAAGTAGAAGTTAAGCATTCAAGTCAAATCATGACTCGAAATGAAGATCAAAGTGGAAGGTAAGCATTCAAGTCAAATCATGCGAGGCAAGAGTTTAAAAGACAAACGTCAAGAAAAAGCAAGATCAAGAGTATGAGAGACGACATCAAAGAACGATCAAGACGAGAAATATATTTGTAAACAACTAGAAGAGAGTTTTCTTGTGAAATATATTTGTAAAAAACCTTCTTTAAGCTTACATTTTTACATTCTTTTTATTTATTTCTTTATAACAAAAATTTTGATTGTTGAATCAAATTTCTTGAATTATTCCTCTCATCAAAATTTTTCATTTCTCTTTATGCTTAAATTATTTATATCAATCTTAAAAGAGAAATATATTTTTGAATAAAATTCTTGCACTTACCTTGCATAAACTTTTCTACTTCATATTGAAAATTTTGATTTATTGAATAAAACCTGTAAAATCATCATATTCATCAAAGTTTCTCATTTATCTCTTAGTACTTAATTTATCACAATTATTCATTAAAGAAAGATATATCTTGAGAAGGTTTTTGAACCTACATTGCATATTTCTTCTTCATCTTCTCATTGAAACACTTTGATTGACTAAATCTAATTTTTGATTATTATATTCATCAAAGTTTTCATCTAATACTTGAGCTATCATTTATTACTATTCATTGACGTGTTAGCCTCTTTTAGTATTTAACTTGTTTGTATTATTTATCAAGAGAGGTATTCCATTGTAAAATCACTTTGATAAAGTGTGGGTCGTTTTGAAGTCCCTTAAAGATCAACCTTATAAAAGGATCGGTGCTCCTTTTTGTAAGTCATCATGTGGGACATATTGAGGTCCCGTGAAAGCTTAATAGTGGGTCGTGTTGAGGTTCCGTAAAGCTCAACATTGTATAAGGATTGATACTCCTTATTTGCAAGTCATCGGAAGCGTTGTAAATGGTTGGATTGTACCATAAGTCAATCAACATAGTGAAAAGATCTTACTCATGCCAGAGAGCTTGGTAACGGAGAACGTAGATAATTTCTTTGGTTCGAACCTCCATAATTATATTATTTGCATCATCTTTCCCTTTTACTTATCGCTTTTATATTTGTGCTTATTATTTGAATTAATCTATTTAATCTTTACTTGCTTGAATTTAGATTAATTTTTCGAAAAAGTTTTAAAAACAATCCACCCTCCTCTTGGTTAGTTATTCTTGGACTATCACAATCGAATTCTTCTAAAGTATTTAATTTACTGATCTCGAGTTCTCATTGAGTATATTTAACTAATTCATTTCACGTCTCTATGTGAATCAATTTTAGTTAAATGAAATATTAGTTTTAAGAATTCATCTAATGATCGCAATAACTAGTATAGGTATCTTTACACATTATACTAAATTACCGAATTTTACTATGTGGTCTAAATCTAAAACTCACATCTTGACTTGTAATAGTATCATAAAATCATTGAATAATTGGCCAAAGAATTGGCATTAAGTTTTTGAATAAAATTAACATATGCATTTAAAGAAATAGAATCTTGAATAAAAGAAATAAAGAGTCACACATAGATTACATTGTTCGCCTTACCTATGATTTAACTACTCAAAATAATGAAAGAAAGAAAAAGTACATAGTTCATAACTGGTTTTTAAAACTTTGATCATGAAAATGATGGGTCTTGCACCAAGAATATTCTTCAACCTCAAAAGTTTTTAAACCCTAGCTTTTGCTCTTTGGTCTTGATGACTATGTGTTTTTCTATCCTAATGTCCAATTGAGATGATTCAAATTGGGTTGTAAAGATAAGTCAAAGGGTTACAACTTTACTAGAAATAGCTTTTTTCAATTTGAACGTTTACTAAGCCAAAAATGGGTTTCAATATTTAGGTAAAAATCTGGAACATACTTGTGCGGTTGAATATTGATTTGTGTCCATATTTTGATCATATTTCGCTTCTTTTTGACTTGTAGTTGCATCTAATTGACTCCTAGCATTCTCGAATTTTCATCATGGGGTTCGACACAACTTTTGAGTATTTACATTTGTAAGTATTATGCCTTATGTCTAATCAACTTTGTACATAAACACTTTTAATATATAATTGATGCATTTCATTTATGGAATATTTTTTTATTTAACTTAGTTAATATTCTAATAAATTAAATAACAGATTCCGTAGATTCAAGTTGTTAATCACAAAGAGTTGTGATTGTGAGATACAAATTACATATAACTGAATTTTAAATCATTTGTGGTCGTAAGTAATAACGAGATACATATATCGTTATTACGGATATATTACATGCGATATTTTTTACTTGTGAAGTAAGTAGCTAATCTCACAAGTGAAACTGTGGTGACACTTAAATGAATACATGGATGTATTGTTATAGAGCAAAATACTTGAGACCTCTTGGGAAGATTCTTCATAGATAACTATTTGAGTATTAGCGATTAATCTTTAATATTCGGTAGTGGAATTGGTCCTTCGTCTTAAAGGTCATCATAGTGCTTTAAATGAGGACATTCATACTTCGTGATGTTGGATGTTGCTCTACCAAGGGTTGCTAACTTGACATCGTTCGGGTATGTCAGAATCATATGAAGGTTGTGAATAATCAATAGATGACTCACCACTCTTAGTAAGAGATTATGATATACATTTCATTCACTTAAGTTGATAACGAAATCCTTGGCCAAGGTGTACTCATAAGTTGAAAAAGATTTTTCGACTTCTATTGACTTAATAGTGGGGTGAAAGATATAATTGATAATTGAGATTGACACATCTATATCTCGTAATTGATCTGATCATATTAATGAAAGGGCTTATTTTAGGAGAGGACAGTTGAAGTAAAATAGAACTTGAAGGAGCTCAAGAGTTTACAGATATAATTGACCAAGTAGATAGACCTGAGTTTGATCCCACACGTAGAAGGGACATACTATTGATCAGGAAGTAAAAACTTTTGAGGACATGTCAACTCCGTATAAATCTTGTAGGATTATTCGACCTCCAAGAAAGTACGAATCCATGATTAGTAATTATGCATTACTAATTGAGGATGATGAACTTACTAATTAGACAGAAACAAAGTCAAGTGTTGACTCAAAATGTACGTTTTTTTATAATGACCTGGGTCTCTATAACCAGGCTGTTAACTTATGTATTGTCCGCTTTGGGTGGGCATATGTCCACTCACAACTTTCTATTGCGTCCCTTAGAATTCGAACTCAATACATCTGCCTAATGAGAGATTTAAGTTAAATTGTGGTACCATTGGAAGCTTGGAGAACGCGATAAAAAGCCGTGAGTAGGTAAGTGGACATATGCCCACCTAAAGCGACAGTACGTTAGTTAACGACTTGGGTATAGAGACTCAGGTTTCTACACATTGACCTTCAAATTTTCCATCTATTGAGAAGAGGCTAGGTTGAATTTACTACTCACCAAAAAAATTTTGACCAACAAAAAATGTCAAAACCTTGTTAACCATCTCAGCTCAATCTCTTTCAAGAAGAAGATCATCCATAACAGAACTTAATAATTCAAATGCTCAAATACTTGAATATGTATTTTTTTGGTACTTGAAAAAGTTCTTGGTTTTTATTCTTTAGAGTAGTCTGACCCGCATCACGTCTTCTATTACATGGTTGATGCTCTATAAACCATCATGTTCTTCTGTTACACTCAAAATCTTATTATACCAAATATTATTGCATTTTGCTTATCAACTTCATTGATGTCAACAACTATAGATTTTGATGCCATGATCTATTAGATTTTAGAGATATTTTTATTCTCAATCAATGCTCATATATGCACATACACAATTTTGCAATAACACAAATTAATGTATACGGTAGTTTAACGTTAGGCACAGAGTCGGAAGCTCACTATGTTTCCAATCATCGTCTGCAATTCTATTTTTTCACTATCTTAAACTTAATTTCATAATGCAAAACTCCATGGGTTCTAAGTGAGAATTCCATTAATTCTTCCAACTTGAGAACTCCCACTCATTTAGTGAATCAAATAGTTCTAGGTGAGATTTTCTCTAAATCTTTCAATCACCAAACTATCACTCAACTTACAAACAATAGGTTTAAGTAAGAATTTCACTAATTCTAACAATATTAGTATTCATAACAATTCATGAATTAATTGATATCATTCAAATCAATAAGGTAATTCCATAATGTGCAATAAAAGTATAAATACATTTATCCTTTTATGACATATATGATGATATCACAAATTAATTCTACCAGAAAATAATTTCGACCATAATCGAAGAATAAAACTCATATCATTTAAATTTTATTATATAGATTCTCATCCTCACTTTGATATCTGGTTCAACACAATCCCAACAAATGAGAAGTGACAATTTCTACTTATCACCAAAAATGTCTCAAAACATTAATGTATTCCATTAGGTTATGTTGCACGTAGTTTTTCAACAAGTTCCATAGCCTATGCTTTTCTAGCTTTCTCTCTAATGATGTATAAGTGTGCATGGATCCAGCTATATTCGATCAATCATAAAAATTGAAAAAAAAAGTCACAATGGATTGCAAAACCTAATTAAAAATCAACACAACTCATGAACGTATATGAAATGTGATATTTTAAATACTTTCAAAATATTTTTATTTTAAAAAAAAATGAAAGTACTTAAAAAAATAAGTCCCACTAGTCAAATTCCACTTAATTTAATAAAAAAATTCAAATTTAATCAAATTAAAAAATATTTTTAATGTTTTGTACAAATTTATTTTAAGCTAAAAAAATATTTTTAATTATCCAAAAATTATTATTTTGAAAAAAATCAAGAATAATTCAGGGACCAACATGTAATTTTTAGAATTAAAATTGACTTCTGCACGTGTCCTCATGTACAGGACTAATCTGTAATTATTTTTTAAATTAATAAATAAATGTGGGGCACATCGCACCGCCATGTCGTCCTTGAATTTTTTTTTTCAATTGGTCATCCAACTAACTTCGACGTTCTAAGATCATTTGTGCGATCAGATTTTACAAAATCAATATTTAAGGCTGTATTTTGGTTACCAACAGATTAGAACGAGAGTGAAAATGGCAAAATATTCATCGAACATTTCTAGATTGTTGACCAAACTTCGAGATGTCATAATCTCTTCATTTCAAGACCAAAATTAATGTTTTTTATATCATTGGAAAGTCTTGAGCAAATCCATCGAACCATATCAAATGGGAAGCATAAAAGTGTAGAAGAAGTAATCATCTGATGAAGTTACAGATTTGATTAATTTTCATGCAAAAAACCATATTTTCTTCCAAATCTCGGGAGGGCACAATTTCTTCATTTTAACTCCAAAATTTAAGTTATATGGTTGGAAAGTTCATTGTTTTACCTTTCGAACCATACTAATATTACTGTATGAAAATCAACGAATAAACTGCAGCAAATTTTTAGTCTCTGCAAAATTGACTAGAGTTTCAATTTTTTCTCGAATGCAACAACGAAAATTTATGAAATTTTGCAAGTGAATTCTAAAACATATTGATTGAGAGAAACCCTCAAACGTACGAGATCGTTGACAAATAATACGTGACTATCTGTTTCGTCCCAAGGGAATAAAACTCAATCAAAGTGTACTAGTTTCAAATTAGATTCAAAGTGTGAAAACGAAATAAATGTGACTTTGTAATTATTCTAAATTAACATACGAAAGCTTGTAAAATTTGGTTTTGTATGTATATGGAATGAGTGTATTGGACTACAGATCCACATATTGTTAAGGATCCTAATAACAAATGGCAACAATTGTAGAATGAACCCTTGGTGAGCCGCCCCATTCTTTTCCAAAAAACCACCACCATCCGCAACCTAAGCCGTCAGAAATCAACACCACTAGCCCCCCCTTTACAACCTATGACCACCACCTGGTCGAGATACAGCAAAAAACAACCCCAATTGAAGCGAATCCAGTCACAGTTTTTGCCATATAACCACCACCTTCGACCACCTCTTCGATCTCGAACCACCACCACCCAACTCTTCTCAACTAGGCGCATCTAATCCTACCATGGATTACTCTCAATTTGCTCCAGGATCGGCGGAGCTCATGAAGGCAGTCCGCGAGTTATGTGGAAAATTTGCCCAAATAAAATTGATGAATTTATGTTTATGTAAACTATCAAAAATTCCACAATGGAAATGGGAGCATATAACTATGAATTTTGTTATCTGTTTTCCAAAATCAGCTAGCGGAAATGATGCTATGTGGGTTATAGTGGATTAACAAAGTCAGCTCATTTTCTACCAGTGAGAATGAATTTCAGTATGGATCAATACGCACAATTATACATCAAAGAAGTCATCCGT
>CAIGRO010159582.1:0-11463 GCA_903798355.1 Fraxinus baroniana | reverse complement strand
GGGGGGCATGTTTGTATGTTATTATATTACAAGTAAGTAATCATGATTTGCATATATTTCAATTTAATCAAGAGTTATTTGTAAGGGACGTGCATGTCTGTCCAAAAAGTAGAAAATGAAGTAAAGCCCTTTGTATGGGGCTGATTAAGTGGAAATCAAAATAAAAAAATGACCGTTGAGGCCAATATATCACTATTTTACTCCAATTCCTGACTACTTTTGTGACTATATGCTATTTGCTCATATTTCAAATTTTCCCTCAAAATGAATTCACTTTGTGGGCTGGTCAAATATTACTGCCAAAAATGAAAAGGGCTTAACGGATTTTTGGTTTTTTAAAAAAAGAATTGGCAGAACTTTGGCTGTATTTGTCGAGCATCTCTCTCTCTCACACACACACACACAATCGGAACTGCAATTATCCTTCTCCCTAACCTCTCCAATACGATTCTCTCTCCTCATCCTTCTTCTCTCATCTTTTTGTGTAACCTTTCTGTGTTAATAATGGCGAGAACCCAACATAAGCACCAAAGAGAAGAATCTTGTGAAGAAGAAGCAGAAGCCAGCGGCGAAGCCAAACCATCGCATCTCCGGCTCTCCCGCACCGGTCTCCTTCTTCCCCAACAAGCCAACACTGTTCCGAAGGACCAGCATGAGCTGCCGTGCCCTCCTCATCGGGTGCTGGGTCGCCACTTATCATCATTCGTGCAACTTATGTCAAAAAAATCATATTGTTGTCAACACAATGGATAAAGATCAAGGTATTATTTACTGACTTGGTTACCTCCAAAATTAAAACAAATAAAAAATAAAGTATACTGCAAGAACAACCAACAGCTGATTTATTGTTACTCACTTTGCTCTAGTCAATTTATCCTCCAACATAGCATGCAACAGAAAAACAAGAGTATTAATGCTTGAAAACCAGGGCAACATTGTTTAGCAAACCAACTGTTTTCATTTGAAACAAGGAACATTTACAATCTTCTGTTCCAAAGTTTAGATATCTATCACTTCCTTTCCTGGATTTTCTCTAATTTCATAAACCAACAAAACCAAGAAACGAAAAACATAAGACAAATATGACATACTAACTAATACCAAAATTTATTGGAAAAAATCATAAAATTTTGAAGAACCCGATAAAATCTGAACTTTATAACTGCGAAAGGTAGAATAAACTAAGCCAAATACCAAAGGCAAAATTAACATAAACTAGTTGGAAATTAAAGCAAAAAAACCTGATATAATTGTGGAGCAAAGATGAATCACAGGGCTGGGCGGTAGATTGGTTGGTGGTGGTGGGTTGACCTGCGGTGAGTGCAATGGCGGATGCAAATATTTTGAATTAGATGCATAATCAAACTTGCAAAAAAATTGTGAAAAAATCAAAACATTCAATATCTTATTATAGCAATAGTGTTGCCCATAAAAGCAGATCTAAATATGACAAAACTTGAAAGAAAGAAAAAAATCACGCAAATCATTGTCAAAAATAAAATGGCATATAAGTAGAGAACCGTTTTGCTCTAAATAGTGTCCTACAACACTTCTATTAGTAGTTGAAGGATAAAAGGTTCATAAGGTGACACTAACTCAAATTGTTACTCTTGAAAGAAACATTTTTTTTTCCCTTTTATTCCAAAAATAAAAACACTAGGATTGTATAGAAATTATGCAACACATAGCGGTAAATCGCTATCGAACTTTACAATGATTGTTATAAAGTGCTTTTTATCCTATTGTTTCTCTCGAAATCAATAAAAATTACTATCAATCCAATTAGTGATTAAGTAATTAAAAATATATTAAATCCTATAATAATCATCCAATAATAAACATATATTGGACATCAAATTATCGAATTAATATTAAAAACTTCATAATAATGGTTTATCAATGTCTTCATAATTAAAACCTTAGCCTAGCATTACAAAAGGATTTCCCAACCTTCCATCGAATATTCTGCTTTTTCCTAGATACTCGGGTTCAAATACCAATTGATTCGTTGTTTGCTTAATTGCATGAAAACATGCTTAATTGTAAAAACATAACTCGAATTTTAAATTTGATGACGAAGAAGATTGATGTTGAAATTTTTAATCTTTTCAATTGTTTCTTGATGAATACAACATATTCAATATATATTCTTGTTTTCTCTCCAAAAATCAAGATTGAAACTCCAATTTCTTGAAAACTTACCTCTAATTCTCGCAAAAACAATGGATTGACCTTTCTTTTATTATTATAATATGAATAATGGTGTATGAGAGGTGTGCTTCAATATCTGCCCATATTTTGTATATACAAAGAGTGAAATTTGGTAAAAAAAATCACGTCTAAATTGGATTCCAAATAGTACAAATCAAATAACGCACATTGTCTGCGCAATTGCAAGTATTTTTATCATAACTCTCTCATTCGATATTTGATCGGGTTGATTCAAAGTATGTTGGAAAATTAACTCAAAAGGATACAATTATTTTAGAAATATCATTTTTTCAATTCGCACAACTATGTCAAAAATGGGTTTCCGGATAAAAATCTTGAACATAACTAGTATGGTTGAAAGTTGATTTGATCAAATTTCACTCATTTTGACTTCTAATTGCATCCAATTGAATCCTAGCAATCTCCAATTATTGTTTTATGATTTGAATCAACCATTGAATACTTACAATTTGGTCCCCCGAACTTTTGATTTCACCATTTTTCATTTTTCTTTCAATTTAGCTTCCATAATAGAGTTTTACCTAATAAATGAAATATAAATAAATTAGACTATAATTAATCAAAAGAACTATTAAATGTCTATATTTTCAACCCGAATGAGTGTATCTTATCAATAGCCACACACACTCAATATTAATTTCATTTTTATTCCAAACACATTTCTAGATTTCTCTCATATAGTTTGGGTGTAAAAACATTACTCTTTTCCAACAAAAAATAATCATCTCCTTTGAAGAATATTCCACTACTCTTCTGAGCAAGGATAAGATAAGTTCCAGCAGTTGTCATTCTCTATGTGTCTTGGCTTTGGAAACTTATACGTCCTTTCAACGGTTTCCATATGAGGTTTGATGGAACTAAAGAGTCTTACGTTATATACTATAATTTTGAATGGCAGGAAATTTATATGTACATCTCCTTTTGATGCATTTTCTTTAAGGTTGTCTCAAGGACCAAACAATCCCAAACAAAAGATAACTAAAGTAAAATAAATATATAAATACAAATAGAAAATAATTATATCCCAACTGGCGTCCAATTGCATAATGTCTAGAGACTACCTTCTAATCTACAATCGATGTGCGACAAAACAGAGACTAATAAACAACTAAATCAAAGGTATTCCTAGGAGAAGTTTTTGTCTCTATTGTCCATAGCTTGTCATAGACACAGAAAATACTTAGTATACACTCAAGTATATATATTAAGTGATTATTGTATTTATTTTCAGAGAAAATAACTTTCTATTCCCCATTTCCATTGATATACGATGTGATAACCACAGTGCTTGCACAGCACAGAAGAGGGAGTTTATACCTAATTTGGGTTAGAATTTTCTTTTAATCTATTGCAATTTGTCTTTAACATGCAGTTTCCATAGCTTATTAATGTTGTATAAACCTGTACCATGAGATGTTGAGGGATGAAAAAGAATGAATAAATAATTGTTTGACAAAAAGAAATTAGTGTGGAGACAAGTAAGATGCCACAATTTGAAGTAACCTAGACATCGGACCAAATTCAGTCACATCTCTATGTGAGAGATGTTGAAATTAATCTTTATATATACACATGTAATGAGAGTGAAAAACAAAACACATGATAGGCAAAGAAATGAACATATATAATTATGAGTTCCTTCACCTCCCTTCCTACAAAGGTTGAACTCTGCACGCCAAGGAAAACAAATATTGTACACCAGATATATCTGTCAGCCTGTCAAGCTGTGTTTGGTTGCACCGTCTCGAACCTTCAAACCATATATATTAATTATTTATTTATTTTAATAAATATACTATGCACCAAACACCATCCAAGCTTAGTTCTTAGAAGGCAACTTGAAATATGATGGATTAATCAATTAATATAAGCTCTATTTGATTCTCATTATTTCGAAACTCATTTTCTACCTCACGTTCTCGTGATAAAATATTGTGCACGTAAGTTCAAATTTTTTTTTCTACTTTTTAATCATACATTCTCTAAAATTCACTATTACAAAACTCATTTTGATGAAATAGTGAGCATCAAACATGGGCTAAGTATTATATAACCAAGGACTACAAAACTAATTTCCAAAACAAATTAGCAGATAATGTTGCAGGCATTATACGTTACGTCTATTAGTGAATTCTAATGAAACTAGTATCCTAGCAATAGCCATCAATAGTAGCATGTTCTCTTGCTCTTGCTATCAGTATATATAAAAATTTCTGATAAACAAGTAGGGGATACATAACCATACCTTAATTTTCTCAACCGAGCTTATACTAGCGTTTATATCCTTAACTGGCACAGACAAACATGTACAGAAATGATGTATGATCAATCAGTTTGTACAGAACATAACTCCAGAGGCCTTGCTGGAAAAATCGACGTTTCCTCTTTAACTTCAAAATGTCACTGCATATGACATTCTGGTTTATTGCAATTCTTTCATAGAATTTGAGAAAGAAAGGGGCATGTATTATTGATGCTTATGTTGATCTTTTCATGACTGCTAAAAGGAAATTTTGACAAGTATTAAATTAAAAAGAAATATAATATATTGAAAGGAAGTTTATACATAATTTAAAATCTCAACAACACTAATAGTACCAGTAATTGTATTTATTTTTTGTTTAATAAGTATAAACAAATAGGAAGCCTAGGAATTAATTTAACCAAAATAGGTGATATTATCATTTGAAATGGTGCTAAAATCAGCAGCAGTAGATGGTGGGGTGTACATGGGAGAAGACGACGATGTTAGAGGAAGTGAAGGAGGTGGTGGAGGCGGAGGTGGTGGTGGAAGCCGAGCAGGTGGTGGTGCAGCAATCGAAACAGCCCCAGAAGAAAGCAAGCTTATGTGAGAAGATGGAATGATATCGGTTTCTCTATACTTGTATTTCAGTATCTCAGCCCTTACTGCATTTAGTTCTGCTTGTAAAGATTGAACTTGTTGCTGCAAAGCAGAAATTGCTCCCATGCACCCATAAACTGGATCACTTAACCTCACATTAGCCTCATAAACAAGACTATTTGCAGCATCTGCTCTTTGGCTCTCTGGAACCTCCTGGTTAACAACCATAATCACATACAAAAGAAAAAGATAAATACTAATCACGATTTGATTCCGGTATGACTATTATAGTTAAGACCTAAATAAAAAATGGAAAATTGATTAAATCTAAAATAGGAATGTTAATTATCAAGAATAAGAAAAAGGGTTTACCATCAACATCTTAGAAACATTGCTTGCACCAAAAACTTTGTGAACAGAAGCAAATTTCTGGGGTTCATGTGGGGAGAAATATGGAGAAAAGGGACATTCTTGAGCACAGCGTCGTCTCAAAAGCTTACACGCCGCACATGGCGTGATTGTGTTTAGGGTTCCGGGAGGCCCCAACATGTGTCTTCTTCCCATTTGAGAGAAGGCGTCAGATTCTCTCTTGATCTTCTTCCCTATCTCCTCAAATCTCTCCCTGCAAAGCATATATGCAACAACAATTATTAAAATTAATATGAATAGTACATCAATTGTGATGGACTAACCCTAGAAAGATCATTGACGGATCTGTTCCATTAAAGCTTAAACATCGTTCATCAATGTCAACAACAGTACATTAAAAGTAAAATTCCATGTTTTGAACACTAGTAAAAACTAAAGAACAGACAATTATTTGCTCACTCCACCAACTTTTTTCTCTCCTCTCTTTTTCCCCTTTTCAGTATGTGTGAGGTGGTTCCATTGTTGATTACCTTTCTCTGGACATTCAGGCATACTATCTGTTTACAAAGCCTAAGAAAGAATTTGGAGAGAGAGAGGAAGAGAGAGATAGATTAGAAGGTATATAATAAAGTAAAATAAAGGGTAAGACTTTAAGAGTGCTTAAAAGGCAAGATAAACAGGAAAAAGATAGTCCAAACTTTTATTATTGAATCAGAAACTGCTAGAATGTTATTAATTTTCTTTGTTTGTATTGTGAGCCTGTGGTTTATGTACGAGGATTCAATTCATCATCCACCACACATAAACACAATAGAAAGAGAGAGAGAGTTTAGGTTTGTCATGTAATGCTCACGTGTGAGTCTGTACTAGTGTTGACTTTTGGAGCGGCCATTTCCATTCAGCTTGAATTTCATATTGTTCCTCCATTGATGCATGTGGACAGTGTCTTAAGAGAGACATAAATGCACATCTTTTTTAAACAAAATATTGATCCAATGCATGTTATATATACTTTTAACAATTTGAAGTGGAAAGCATACTTGCAAAGTGCAGGCATTATTAGTTTCTTGTCCATCTCAAGAAAGTTTTTTCATTGAATTGACTGTTTTGGCCGCCGATTTAGCTCCAAAATCAATTTCTGATTATTAAAATCCTAGTGTTAAAACGGCGTAAATTCTGCACAGATATAAGAATGAATGAATGACAGTTTAACTACCATAAATTTACATGGAGATATGTGGAAATTGTTAATCTGCGGCACCCTTTTCCTTTTGTAACATTTTAAGTTGATTTTTGAGTTCTCCCATTATTTCTCTGTCCTTTTAATTGACCACAACATATGAGACTAACTCAAATTTGCAGTTCATAAGAATTTGATTAACTACTTGGTTAATCATGTTTAGTAAATTAACACAAAACGTAGACAACATTGTCAGTGATGTTCGCAGAAAATGATGGTGCACCTTCAAGATGAATTGGTCTACTATGTTACAAAGACACTAGTGTCCTAGTGAATAATGACTAATTACACAACGTTCTTGCTGATTTGAGACATCTCACCTACAAATGGAAAGCTTATAAAAGTTCTATAGTACCTTTTAACAACTTCTGTTTTACTGAGGGTGTGTTTCAGCCACATTACATGGAGATATGTAGAATGTGTGGTTGAAAAAGAATGAAAAGTTATTGATGTGATGGAAAATATTATTTTATTGAAAAATGTGTGGTTGAAAATTAATAGAATAATGAGAATGAAAAGTTTAACGTGTACCAAACAGAAGCTAAATTTATTTTTTACATTGTTTCTTACGTAGGACTGTTTTCAATACCTTAGAATACAATACAATATAAATTGGTTTATATCTCAAAAAACAAGTTCTTTACTAATCATCCGTAAATAAGGTTGTTTTTTAATCACTTAGAATAGAAAATAATGTAGTAGAGTTATCATGAGCCCATCGTGGTGTGTGAGTGATATAATTGGTTATCGATACCTCAAAAAAAAAAAAAAAAGACTTAATTCCTTAATAATCATCCATAACTAGGATGTCTTTAATCACTAAGAATACAATATGATGTTGTATCAATATTATAAGTAGATCGTGGTATATATGTGAGTAACGTTATAAATTGATACCCAAAAACAACTATATTTATCTTAAACCTCCATTGCTCAATCTCCTTAATGTTTAATTTCTAGATTATTCCATTATTCGCAAAGGCGAAGAAAATTATACAGCCATATTCATAAATGGTATGAATGGCACAATAAGATTAACTAAGTCATTAAAATATTAAGAATTAGAGATTAATTATTAATTAGAGAGGCTAGCAAAAGGGTAAAAGTTGTGAGTAGGATGCAAGACATGACAGGCAGATAGCAAGAATTGCTTGGCCAAGACTTTGTGAAACGTTATTTCAAGGTGGGTGATGATGGGGAGGGAAATAATAAAAGACAAGGGGTATTTTAGGGATCCTACATTAATTTATGTATAAATTTCCTTAAACTGCAAGGAAATGACACCATGGATTCTTGTTTGACCCGTATTTTAAGGCAGATAACTCGCTCTATTGCTTACCCCATGTCTCACCCTATTTTTCACCCAATTCAAAATCTATCCATTTTAATTTATGAATATGATAATAATCAATATTTTTCCATATGGAAACCCTAATTGATTACCTAGATTTCTGATACTCTTGATCTTGGAAGCCCAAACATAGAGTTTAAAATGAATAAAGCGAATCAAACACGTCATGAATGGCTATATGTTTTGACATTTTTTTTTATAACTGTGGATATTCGGACCAATTTGTGCGTACCTCGACTAATCCCACAAGGCCCTGAAGTTTACGATCGATTACTCACCTCAGTGATCCTGAAAGAACTCGAATCGGTGATCATTGACGAACAAGCACAATGTCTAATAAATTGAGTTACCACTCAGGATTTCGACATTTATTTATTTGAACTATCAAAGTGTTACAATTAATATAGAGATTACGATGAGTGTATTATAACGACCTTTATACTGATCACTTCTAATAATCATGTTACGGTGAAACCTTCTTATAAGGGAAAATTGGTTGTATATATAATTATTTGTTTGTAAGTATTATTTTCATTATTATTATCCTTTATATTGGATTATTTGAAACTTCCAAAACATTCCAGTCTTTGAAGGTCAAATTACGTGAATAATTGGAATAATATCCAACTATCACTTTCAATGGTATTCTTCTTCACAATCTGAAGTATAATTAAAAACAATTTGAGATCTTTATTAATTTCTCCGATTAATTTAATTTAGTCAATCTAATCGTAAATTCCTAAGTATATTGAAATCGTAAATAATTTCATTATTGGCATCATAAATTATTATAAGACTGTGAATAAGTCAAAGAAGAGAATTGTGCTTCATCACTACATCATATAGAGATTATGGTGCTTGTTTATTCAAATATAGTGTTTTCCTAGGACCAAAAAAAAAAAAAAAAAATTGGGTTAAACATCATAATTGTCAATGAACTTTCAAATATTTCTCAATTGATATTAAAATTTAAAATATTTCGAATTGTTATTGAACTTATCAAAATATGATCTCATCCATCACTTCATCATTCACAGTTGATAGATGTATCACTAGATTTGTTTGACATAATCAAGTCCTAGTCTGTTGAATATATGGCTTTGCTTTTTGTGGGCTATTGCACATGGAGTGGGATTTATTCAGTGTGCACTCACAATGGTCGGACCCCCGCCCCTTCGGGGTGGTCGAGGCTCCGCTGATGAGTCGCGACTACGGGTTCCTACGTAAAAAAAAAAAAAATTAAAAAAAATAAGGCTGAATTAGTTTGTTGTTGTATAGTGCTTGAGTACCTATAGAGTGTATAGTAGCATAATTGTTATTATTGTGTCATGAATTTTCATAGGAGACAACTTCAAGAATATTTGTTGTCGCAAATTCTCCATTTTCATTATGCGACTCAAGTCTATTTAACTACTTTGTTATTTCTTTTGGGCCTGGCTAATGGCATCCTTATCTTTCATTTTGCTGTTTGCAATACCAATTTCTCAGTTCTTCCCATACAATTTATTCGCAATGGCCTGAAGAATACAAAACACATTGCTTTGGTCAGATGCCATAGTGTATCTACATGGAATTTGAAGATCAGTGTACGTATCAAGAAAGAAATTAGAGAAGTTTTAAGTTGCAATTTAGATCACTGACTTATTGTGATATAAAAATATAAACCGCCATTTACACAGAGCTTCATATTTCATTATAAAAACAAAAAATGTTGCTTTTACAAATTTACTATAAATCCAATATTTCATTTGGATACTACTAAAGCTTTAATTTACTTTCAGTTTTCTAATAGAAACTAGTTATACAAGTTGCTTATTTGTTTTATTCTCATATGTTCTCAGGGATGCCCACCATCCTCATCTCTACGAGGGATGACCTATAGTAGATGCTTTGAAAAAGAAGCACGCATATGGGGCATATAAACACTCGCTAAATTATTTTATAAATTTTCTTGGACGAGTAAAACATTTTCTAGTCAAGCAAGAACTACAATTTTGCAGTATTTCCCCCTTTAAATAGGGATTTTACCTTAAAGCTCGTGAATCTAGAAGTATCTTTGAGAGTCTTCTTCCTTCTGATCATGTTATATGTGCCGAATTTTTTTTATCGAATCTTTCACCTATTGCTCACAATGAGGATGTAGACCATATTGTCAGAATTTTTAAATACACGCGGACCCCACGCATTATGTGAGAGGGGTAATCCATTATGTATATATGGATTAACCCTCTTCCTAAAGCCATGAATGTATATGCAACAACTGCATCCAATGAAGGAGATGACAGTTGTCCTAGTATCAATTGAGCAAATTGTCTAATTAATACCAGAATTCAGCTTAAATCTCTTATAAGACAGGAGTCTTGTATTCGAATTCTGCAGAAGACTACTAAAAGTTGTGAAAAGGTAAGAGAATAGATGTTCTTTCCAAGTGAACAGTACATATGATATAACGATTTGGATGCGAAACCATATCGTTGCAATTTAGGTGCAACATGTTATATATTATGAAATATGTAGAATTTACTCAAGCATTAGGTTGGGGGGCACCTAGGACCCCAATTTATTGATGGTTTCAAATTTCTAAAATTTGAATATTTTTTTACCTATATTTTTCTCATGAAGAAATTATATATGTAATTATTGACATTAAAAATACAATTAAGGATTATGAATACATTTTTAACAAAGATAAATAGTTCAACAAATTTAGGCTACCAAAAAAAGTTTCGTCAATGAAAAATTAATAAAAATATTAAAATTAAATACTAACCGAGAATCCTGTCAAGAACAAAATATAAGTTAGAAAAGTAAATTTTAAGACGGTATTATTATAAAGAAAGAATAAAAAGATGTTTTAACTTGTGTATTAATATCTTAAAAAATAAGAAATGTATTAAAAAAAAGTGTGACTGAAGCACCATTGGCGATTCCCAACAATCTCACTGGCGGTATTCGTCGATAATTTCTGATGAATGTGTGTCAATGATCACTAATAACATCATTTTTAATAACCCACTTGACTCACAAAATCGGAATCACCAGCAATCATAGCTTTGGTTGTCGAAGCACCATCGGTAATTCTCCGACAACATCATTAACATCAGGGGCGGACCTAAAAATAATGTTGAGAGGGGACGAGAATAGGGGCGGAGTCAGCCCGTCGAAGTAGAGGGGTCCAAAGTTGAAGGGGTGGGGGGTTACAGGGGTTCAGGGGCAGCGCCCCCGAAATATTTTTTTTTGAGTTGTTGAATAATTTAAATTTAGTTGCATTTTCTCAACTAGTTCATACTATATAGGCCATAAACGAAGCCTCTCACCTTGTATCAAACCCACAAATATATTCACTTTAACCATGCAACAATTTTTGCAATCACATATGGTCAAAATGAGATTTACATAAGATACCAATTTTTCAGCAATATTAACCAC
>CAIGRO010159554.1:0-13977 GCA_903798355.1 Fraxinus baroniana | reverse complement strand
GGATGGTACAAACTCAATACTGATGTATGTTGCCATAGCCTTTGCTAAGAAGCTTGGTGATGGTACCAACAATGGTGCTGAACTACTGGCATTATTATATGGGCTTCGACATGCTAAAAGGATGGGGATTAACCGACTGGAAGTGGAGCTAGACTCATTAATTGGCTTAGGAGGAAGGTTTGTGGTATTTGGTATTTAGAGGACTACTGGGAAGAAATATAATACCTATTGTCTACAATCTCATGTAGAGTTCAGTACATATATCGCGAGGGTAATTCGTAGCTGATATCCTGTCGAAACTAGGAGTGTCTAATGTTTCACAAATTTGGATGAATTCTTTAGCAATCCCACCATCAGTTAGAGGAGCTTTGCGTATGGATAAATTGGGCATTCCTAATTTAGGAGACTTTTCTCCCTATAGTTTGACTTTAAATCTTCCTATGTTGTTTTAGATTACTTGGGGTTTGGAAAAATTAGTTTTGTTGATTTTATTTGATTTGTAACTACGATATTCCTCCGCCACAAGTGAGGTTCTATTAGTAAGAGTCATTTATTTAAAAAAAAAAAGTGTAAAAAATTTTCTTTACATAAAAAAAATGGTTGTCGGAATACACCTCGAAAAGATGTCGCGTGAGATTATTTGATTTGACCTTATTTTTCAGAGTAGCATTACACATAAAAATTGACTTAATTGACAAATGTCAGCTCCTTATATAGGGCACCTGGACCCATAGGCACAGGCGCCTCCCCAATTCGGAAACGTCATTTGTCAATTATGTCAAATGTTATGTGTACTTTTATGTACCAATAACATATTCCTATTTTTCACCTCATAGAATAGGGCCGGGTAAGAGGAAGAAAATAATTAGCTTTATGTAAACGTAGAAACAGAATGCCCAATGGCTTTCAGCTGTGACTTGGGAATGTGAATTAGTCAAAGTCAGAGATATTTAGATGAAGAATAACGTTATTCATTACAGTGTTGCCATCACCAGAACCTCGATTTGACTAGTAAACTTTAATTCAATTTTAAATTTTACCATTCTATCACCTGATATCCTCCAAATTGATGAAAACTAGTTACTTATAATGGACAATCGTACCACGATGAATTTTTCACGTAATCTTTGGGTGGCTTATCAATTTATAGCCCATGTTTGACAATCATTATTTGATAACTTTTTTTTTATATACTCGTTTTTAATCACGCGTTCACAAAAAAAAAAAAAAGATATAGATTCTGTACGTAAATCCAATATTTTTTTTCCTATTTTTTAACCATTTATTCTCCTAAAAATCACTATTCAAAACATTGTTTCTCTCAAATAATAAAAAACTATTTTTTTGAGCTTTGTATTTCTATTCGTCAAATTTCGATATTTAACCTTCCATTAATTATCACATTTCATCTTTAATTATGGTCGTATCCAATTATCACGGGAGGAAAATATTTTTTTGCACTTTTATATTTATTGCTTTCTAGTTTATTTGAAAGAATGACGATAAATAAGTCATTTCACGAGCTTATATTGGGTTATTTTTTCGAAGAAAATTCTTTTTATAGATGAAATTGGCTAATTAATGAAAAACTAATGATAGTAATGTGGCAAAATTCGTTTGAAGATATAATACTTTAATAAGCAAAAATTGAAGATATTATGTACAATTAAAATGTGGGAAATAAATTTTTAATTTAAAATATTGTTCGCTATGCTCTTTGAACAAATTTTAATTGAAAACCTTAGCCTGAATTAGATTATCAACTTTGACAATTGAGTAATTGGTCACCAATTTGATAATATAAGCTGTATTTCTTTGTTTCTTGTCTACATGCAATAGGATGCTTTTTATTTTTATCTTAAAAAAATAACATCCTTTGAAAGTTAACCGTAAATTAACGTTAAAATAAGCATTAGGACACACATTTTTTTTTTAAAAAAAAACACAATCGAACTGATATCATTTAACGAAATGATCCGCAAAAATGGCACAAGAAACTATGAAATACAACTTGTCCAACTAAACAAAACCTCGTAAAGATGTATAAATGAAGCAAGCTTGTGGGTCACTTTATTTCCCTGACGACGTATCGAGTGATGAGAACCATCGCCAACTTTCTATAACAAATTAACAATGTCAATCAACGCCTCATCAGGCGCAAAACGAAAATCAGCAGCCAAGCTCTGGATTATCAGCTCGGAATCACATTCAAGCAACAATTGATGACAACCATTGGAAACACCAAAGAGAAGTTCCTCCCTCAGCGCCACCACCTCTGCATCCCTGACTGAAAAACGCCCCCACCACCCTCTTCATGAAAGCACCCACCAAAACTCCCTCACTATCTCCAATCGCCACCATACCCCTAATAAACCCCGTCACCCACCCTCACAACAGCATCAGTGTTGAGTTTAAGCCCTGTCTTCCCCGGTAGATGCCAGCATTTAGAAAGGCCCAAATGAGAACTTGCCATTGCCACCACCTCCCTTCTCTCACCGTCCTCACCCACTCGCCAAAACCCCTCAGCCATCTCCACCAAGTAGGCGATAGACCCCATGATACACTTTATTCAGCTCACTCCACAGGATCCACAGCACACCCCAACCCACCTAAGTCCAATCCCTCTCCCTCCCGTCCCGAACATACCAAAAAAGTTCTTAATGTCCCCCTAGTCGCTTAGATGGTTCACTAAAGAGCAAAGCATGTAAGATGGTTTCACACTCTCCATATCGAAAGCAACTTCGCTAGAAACAATCCTACACCTGGCAAATTTTTAGCTGTGGGTCTTCATAATGGTACAATCTCCACGTAAAAGCCTTCACTTTTGGGCGCGGGCCTATTTTCCACACTTTCTTCCACCACTCCCAATTGACCAAGCTGCTCGAACCTTTCTCCCCCTAGCCCGACTCCAACACGCACATTTATCACTCTGCACGGAGTACTCCCCTTACGATAGTATGATGGTATAATTGAAGCCGTATGTATTACTCCGACTCAATGAGATGGAGAGAATCAATTCTTTGCCTAATTTTTGGACGTCCCACTCGCCCGGACTTACCACAAAATCACTTACTGTTAAGATTTTGGGTTCCATCTTAAAAGGTCAATCTTGTTAAGAAGAGTAGTCCAAAATCTTTATTAATTGGTCTATGTCAACAGCATTTATCAATGTGAGATATATATCCCCTAACACGTTCCCGCAAGATGGTGAGTCGTTTTGTGCAGACCAATCTTAAAATTTACGTGCTCATTTTAGAGTCTTAAAGGAATCGAATCACTCGTTGGAGCATAATGAGCTCTGATACCATGTTAAGATTTTGGGTTCCATCTTAAAAGGTCAACCTTGTTAAAAGGAGTAGCTCAAAATCTTTATTAATTGATCTGTGTCAACATCATTTATCGATGTGGGATATATATCCCTTAACACTTACCCTCTCCAACCCTTCCACCTGCTTGGAAATCAGATGGAAAGAAGTCGATCTCGACGCTCATGGATCATCGGAGGTAAGACGACACCCTTTTATCTAGAGCTGACAGAAATTGCTATCATACTACCATATTAACTTCGTATGTATTACTCCGACTCAAGGAGATGGAGAGAATCAATTCTTTGCCTAATTTTTGGACGTCCCACTCGCCTCGGACTTACCACAAAATCACTTACTGTTAAGATTTTGGGTTCCATCTTAAAAGGTCAATTTTGTTAAGAAGAGTAGTCCAAGATCTTTATTAATTGGTCTATGTCAACAATATTTATCAATGTGAGATATATATCCCCTAACACGTTCCCGCAAGATGGTGAGTCGTTTTGTGCAGACCAATCTTAAAATTCACGTGCTCATTTTAGAGTCTTAACGGAATCAAATCACTCGTTGGAGCATAATGAGCTCTGATACCATGTTAAGATTTTGGGTTCCATCTTAAAAGGTCAACCTTGTTAAGAGGTGTAGCTCAAAATCTTTATTAATTGATCTGTGTCAACATCATTTATCGATGTGGGATATGTATCCNATTTTAGAGTCTTAACGGAATCAAATCACTCGTTGGAGCATAATGAGCTCTGATACCATGTTAAGATTTTGGGTTCCATCTTAAAAGGTCAACCTTGTTAAGAGGTGTAGCTCAAAATCTTTATTAATTGATCTGTGTCAACATCATTTATCGATGTGGGATATGTATCCCTTAACACTTACCCTCTCCAACCCTTCCACCTGCTTGGAAATCAGATGGAAAGAAGTCGATCTCGACGCTCATGGATCATCGGAGGAAAGACGACACCCTTTTATCTAGAGCTGACAGAAAATCACCATCCTTAAAATATTTCCCTTTTAAAAAAGTCAGGCCACCAAAGAATTAGGTTGTACCGATATTCGCCAAGCTTGCTTCGCCACTAGTGCTTTATTAAAAAAGTTCAAGATCCTTGAATCCCATCCCACCGCCACATTTGGGCCTGCTGCCTTTACTAACACCTCCCGGTCCTCAGTTGAGAATAATGATCTGCGCTAGTGTATAGAAGAACCAAGGCAAGGAAATTAAAAAAAGAAAAATCACATAACAATTTAATTGAAAAATAGATAGTCTCCGTCCAATAAAAGTGACGTGCATTGACAGTTTGAAGATTTAAATGTCAAAAAGTTCTGATTGGGATCTAAGTTCTCACAAGTGACTGTGTTTGGATAAATTTTTCTTTACAAAATTATGACTATGGGTAATTTACATGTAGTTTTTGTACCTGCCAAAGCCATTTAAGTTTAAAAGACGGTAATTTGTATCTGCATACTTGCTAGAGGAGCAAAACTGGGAGAATTAAACTGTACATTTGGATTGACATAGTGATTGACATCTCCCCAATACAGAAGTAATATGTGCAATAATGTGATGGATGTGTTCAAAATCAAGAATATAAATCTTGTCACATGAATGATTGTAAAAGTTAACGTCAAGAAAAATGTACATGTAGTATGATTGTCGAAAGCGATGATATTAACTAGGGATATTAGCATATATAAATGGTCCCTAACCAATGTCCCTTTGTGATATCGGGCATGTACGTCCTCAATCCATGGCTTACATGTGTAAATAGTCATTTTCACGGTTTTCATCCGTTTGATTGTTAGAAAGTCAATTTCTTAATTATTTTTTTTTATCGAACGACCATAATGTCAGCAGTCCACTTCCCCCAAATCTATCTACCCATAAAACCCCAACGCCACCCCCACACGCTTTTAGTAATCTAAGTAAAGGCGTCCGTTTTTCAACTTGTTAGATTATAGCACATGAAAGATTTAGCATGACAGAAAAATAGAGAGTTTTTCCCAATAATAATGCACATGGATAGTTTGGAAATTTTAAATGACTAACAAAATCTGATTGCTAGATGACCGACATTAATTTGGATCATACTAATTAATACGAAATAAATTCATGTACATAGAATTATATAATACCTTTAATCATGTTGTGTTATACATGGTTCGCACGTTCTTGAAGATTTCTTGAGGGGTGGCTCTCACGTATATATTTTGCATATAGAATATTGACCTCTCTCTCTCTCTCTCTCTCTCTCTCTGTATATATAACACAGCGTACTGTCATTCAAAATCATCAATTACAATTGTTCTCTTCCTCATCATCTTTGTTTTTAGGCTGCTGAAATATACATAGAAAAATGAATTGGTCTACGGGCTACTTGTTCATCTTCTCCATAATTCTTGCATTTTCAGTTAATGATGCCTGGCTTGTTGATGATTCAGATTCACTCAGTTTTTCCCACTATCATGGAACCTGTCCCGACTTTGAAAAGATCATCCACAGCAAGGTTAAAGAATGGGTCGACAAGGACTTGACACTCGCTCCCGCTCTCATGAGGTTGCACTTCCACGACTGCTCTGTCAGAGTACGTCGCATCTTCTTAAACTTTTGGATGAAATGGTTAATTAATCTGTTTTTTATCTAACACGACTTGTACGTGGTGCAGGGATGTGACGCTTCGATTCTTCTAAACCACAAAGGGAGTGAGAGGATAGCCAATGCCAGCAAGTCATTGAGGGGATTTGAAGTGATTGATGATATAAAAGCAGAGCTAGAGAAAAAGTGTCCCAAAACTGTGTCATGTGCTGATATTCTCACTGCTTCTGCAAGAGATGCCACTGTTGCTGCTGGAGGTCCGTTTTGGATGGTACCGTATGGTAGGAAAGACGGACGAGTTTCCATTGCCCAAGAAGCCGATTTGGTGCCAATGGGTCACGAAAAAATAACCGACTTGATTGAGTTTTTCCAGTCCAAGGGATTAAATGTGCTCGACTTGGTCGTCCTCTCTGGTATGTGACACTACTAATAGAAAAAAGACATTGTTACATTCGTATATATATAATTACGATCGTCTTAATTAATTTTAACAGGAGCACATACTACTGGAAGAAGCACATGTGGTTCTCTACAAAACAGGCTCTTTAACTACAACGGAACAGGAAAACCAGATCCAAGCATTAACCCTAAATATTTGAATTTTTTGAGAAGAAAATGCAGATGGGCTTCGGAATACGTGGAGCTTGATGCAGTGACTCCCAAGGCCTTCGACGTGCAATACTACAAAAATCTTGAGAAGAAAATGGGTTTGTTATCAACAGATCAATTGTTGTACTCTGATTCACGTACTGCGCCGCTTGTCACTGCATTGACTTCGCAATCTTCAGTCTTCCGTCATCAATTTGCTGCGTCCATGGTGAAGCTTGGAAACATTCAAGACTATGATGATGATGATGGTGAAATTCGAGTGAATTGCAACTGTGTTAATCCGTAATAATCTTATTTTGCATGGAATTATAGTTTCTTTAACTAGATCTCCACCAATTTCCATTTTTTCAACTATTAAATGCTATTTTATCCTTTTTTTTTTTAAGGTTTATGGCTTCCTTTCTGTTTTATTTTACTGCTCAAGGAACAATATTTGCTAATGTCGTGTGTTAAGGTGTATTTTACAATAAAATCCCATCACTGCCGTTTTGAGAAGGAGAAAAATCGTATAAATATGAGGAACACAGTTTATTTTGCTAGTGATGCTTGCTTATATTACTTATCATTAGAAATTCGTTTAATTCCATATGACAACCGTCTAATTGGCTCCGCCTAGTGGCGTCTCAAGCAATTTGGAATTTTAGGCAACATCATTGAGAGGTCTTTTTAAAAAAATAATGCAAGAATTTATAGAGCAACTAATCACTGATCAAAATTTTAGCAGATGGAATCGCAATTGGTGATTCTAATTGAAATCAATAATTCATATATAATTACTGAGTGCTATATAGTTGGGATCACATTCGTCAGCGATAACCAATAATAATGTCATCATTGATATTGTTGGAATCGCCGAATATACTTTAATGGTCGACAAAAAGCCTGTTGTGATTGTCGAGGGTATGTATATTGTTGATTCATATTGAAATAATATATGTTATAGATTTAGATAGAATTATTAATGGCGATATCGTTGTTGATATTGGTTGAATGACACGACAGTGATTCAGTCAAACAGTCACAGATGAAAGTCGTCAGTGATCATGGTTATGTGACTGCTAGTTATTATGATTGAAACCAATATATTTTGATGATTCAAACAAAATTATTGACAATGACACCGTTGGCGATCACCTATACACCATCGTGAGCAATTACTAACAACAATATCATTAATAATGTTGTCGAGAACAACCCACGGTGCATGAATAACCGTCGAAAAGCCCAGCCACAATGAGTGTTTAAAATAACTTTCTATATATAAGGACATATAAGTTTAATGCCACCTAATTATAAATTATTTTTTAACTTTTATGTTGTTCTCGACAGAATTTTTTATTAGCATTAAGAGCATGTTTGAGCCTCATTTTATTGTAAGAATGTATTTTAAATTAGCATATTGATGAAAATGTGTATTTAAGAAATAAGAAAAAAATTTAGATTCACGTGTAATATTATTTTATTGAAAAAAATGTGATTGAAAAGAAAAGAGAAAAATGAAGATCAAACGACAGCCTAATTTTCATATGATTATCGACCACCTAACTTGTCTAATGCTTGAATCGACTCTTGTTCCACCTCATAACACATCGACCACGTCAACGGTCAAGTCTATTTTCAATATTTTCGTCCTCTTCATAATTTGTAAAATTGAACCGGTTTTCAACTCTACGAGAAATGCACTACTAGCTAGATATCATGAAATTTGATAAATTCAAACTCGGTCCTGGCCTAAGGATACCTAGGCAGTCGCCTTGGGCCTCAAGATTTGTCAGGCCTCAAAAAATTTTAAAACCCATTAATGACATTTTTTTTTTGGGAAAAAAAATCAAAACTAAGGTGTTTAAAGTTTACAATTCAAAGATCAGGTTTATAGTTTAAAAATTCAAAAATCAGGTTTTTTTTTATTTATTAAATAAAGATAATAAAGTCACATTTTTGTGATTAATGGTCACATATTCATAATTATAAGTCACGAATTTATTTACTAGTCACATATCGTCAAATTTTTTGGTCACAAATTATTTCGGGGTCACAGANTCATAATTATAAGTCACGAATTTATTTACTAGTCACATATCGTCAAATTTTTTGGTCACAAATTATTTCGGGGTCACAGATCAAAAAATTTATACGTCACATATTATTTCGAGGTCACAGATTTGTAAATTAATTGGTCACAGATTAATTTTGAGTCACATTTGTTGGTCACATATTATTTTTTCAGTCACATTATCAAAAATTTTAGGTCACAGATTAAATATTTGGCCACAGATAACCAAATACTTGGTCACACACCACCAACAATAACCACCAACATCGCCGCCACACGACCACCACCGCCAACAATAACCACCAACACACAATAACCATCGACTGCCGCCACGGCGCCGCCACAACCATGACACGCTATCAAACACACATCACCGCCAACACTACCATCACATCCAACAATCAAAATCGAAAAAAAACAATCACGGATCAAAACCGAAAAAAACACCAACGATCAAAACCTAAAAAAATCAATCACAAATCTAATCGGCTGAAGGTGGAACCTCGGCTGAAACTGCATCGTACCGGGGAGATGACTAGCGGGGGCTTCAGCTGCTGATATCCAGGAGATCCGTCATACTGTTGAAGCACAGATCTAATCGTCAGAGCAACGGTTCTGCTCAAATCCAAACCTCCACCACAAAGATCGGGTGATTCAAAAGCTCAGCGTTCACTACAAATCGTTCCATTTCCTCGCCTACATAGACGAGCAGGTGACCCTCCAGCACTCCCCCAGACTCTTCCTGCAAGATTCCTATCAACGAGGCCTCGCCGCCCTGGATTCCATAGTCGATTTAAATTCGAGCTGGGGGAGGCGCTCTAAGCGTCGGTTTAGAGAGAGATAGATGAGTGAGAGACGGACGAGGAGAGAGGGAACGAATTCTAGGTTTCTCCTCCGGCGAGCTACGCATTTCTCCTTCGGTAGGCATGGTGGCGGCGCAGCGGGAGAGAAGCCCCTTCTACACTGTCGGGAGAGAGAGATGGGGGATGGGTGTGAGGAAGTTGTGTTGAAATTGAAAAACTATGGATTTAAGGTGGGGGTGGGGGTGAGTCCGGTGTCATCGTCGCAACAGTGGCGGTTCGGCAACAGAGGCGTCGACGGCGTCGATCTTGAGAGAGACAGGGATGAGAGAGTTAGGGTTTGATAATTAGGGGTAAGGAGGGTGTATTATGTATATAAAGTAATTTTTATAATATTATTATTAATATTTAATTAAATATTAAAAATCTGTATCTATATCTAAGATATCTTATCTTTGAAAATTAAAACATGAAATCTGATTTTAGAATTTGGATCTCCAAAAGTAGGAAAATGAGTAATTTCCACTTAAAAAACTCTTTTTTTATTAAGAAGAAATTATGGCCCTCCCTAATTTTCAAGTTCCTCATTCAAAGTTTAGATTTAATTTTTTTTTATTCAAAAATTAGATAATAATACATTTTTTTAATATTAAAGTTATACAATTAAAAAAGGTAACTATATTATCACTAAAAAAATTGTTTGCTACACCACAATTTTAAATATATGTTTTATCTACTTAAATAACTCTAAGTTAGATTACATAAAGAGACATTCTTTGAAATATTTTTTAAAACTAATTTTTTTTGTTTTGTTTCCACCACGCAAGTGAAACTTATCTTTTTTTTTTTCCCTGCAACATTTTTTCTTCACCATGGACATGCTTTTCTTTTCCCTCACTAAACTTGTGTTTTTCTTTTTTTGGTGGTAATTATGATGGGTTATTTATTTATTTATTTTTATTGATTTTGTGATGTGAGTAAAACTTGATGATGGTAAGTAATTAAAAAAATTAACTTGCTGCTGTAGATAGGGGTGGGTGGGGTAAGGGTGGTAGAGGGGTGCTTACAGTGGGTGCGTTGGTATTTCATTTGGTAAAATTAGAAATGGGTGTTTACTAGTGTCTAGTAGGGTGGGGAAATTTTTTGTTGGGACTAATTGGTGGTGGTGGGTGGAAAAGATTTTTTTTATTTTTTTTTCCATGGGCAATGTTTGAATGCCGATGAGGTGGGGGATGGAGAATGAATGAAAGTTAAAATTGAGAAGAGATAAACACCATAATATTTTAAGTTTTAATTTAATTATGACTATAATTGTAAAATTAATGTGGTGTATTTATTAAAAATATAATTTATTTGAGGTAAAGTCATAATTTGTTGTAATAAATAATATTTTTACTTGCAATATAATTACCCCTAAAAAAAGTAGAAATTACGTGGAACCAGAATTCTCAAGTTAACATTTCAAAAATCAAATTCAAAGTTTATTTTTACAAAAATCATATCATAATTAAACATTTAAATATTAATAATAATATTTTAAAACTAAATTAATCTATATACCCACTTCTATCTCCCCAAACCTTAGTTATTTTCCTCATTTCCTCCTCTCTCTACATCTCTCTCCCCTCTCTACCTCCTCTCTCTACGGCGCCGACGCGACCACAACATGACATCGGCGTCGGCGTCATCCCAAGTAAGAAGATCTGAGTGGCGGGTGTGGTGTTGATGTTGTTTGTGATGGTGGTAATGGTGGTGGTTTGGGGTTGTTTTGGTGTTGTTGGGATTTTTGTTGGATGTGCATGTAGAGGTGCGGTGGTTATGTTGGATCTGGCAGCGGTGAGTGTGGTGGGTCTGGCGACAACGAGTGGGCAATGAGTTGTTGAGGTTTTTAATGGTGGTACAAGTGGAGGTCGTGGCAGTAGTGGTGGCGATAGACAATGAGGATGATGGCGGTAGCAGCGACGGTTCTCATCCCCTCTCCTTTCTCTCTTCACTACAATCTCTATACTCTCAAATCGAAACCTTCGCCGCTACAGCAACCAACTTGATGTGAGTGTCGCTGCTGCGACGTCGAGTTTCAGTGTTGCGAAGTTAAGTGGATCGACTCGTAGTGATGGTTGTGTTGCGATGGCAGTCGCAGAGTGGCTTCGCCCCTGTAGATGCTACAGATCGGTAGTGATGATGGTGCTACAGGTGATGGTGGATCTAGCGACAACGATGTGCGGTGGTTGGTCGTGGTGATGGTGGTGGTACAGGTGGTAACGGATCTAGCGGTGCGGTGAGGTGAGGTGTTGGTACCGCGATGGTTTTTTGTTAATAGGTCAGTGAAGGTGTGTTGGGTGGAAATTGAGTTGTGGTGGTGGCGGCAGCGATGATGATTGTGATGTGATGGTGGTTGTGGGGTGTTAGACGGTTTTGGATCTTCTTCTTTTTTTTGTGTGTTGGCGGTGATGGTAAGGTGGTTTCGATGATGTAGTGGATCTGGTGGCACCGATGTGCGGTGATTGGTCGTGGTGATGTTGGTGGAACTGGAAGGGGCAGTGAAATATTGGTACGGTGATGGTTTCTTGTTAATAGGTCTACGAAGATGTGTAGGTTGGATATGGTAGTTGTGGTGGTGGCTGAAAATGGTGATGGTGGAAACAATGACGACGGCTGTGGGGTGATGGCGGTTGTGGGTTGTTGGCGATTTTGGATCTGATTTGTTATTGGTGGTGGTTTGTAACGGTGGTGGTTTGCAGTGGTCGTGGGTGGGATGAGGTGGGTTCGGGTTTTTGTGACCAATTTTTTGGTTGATTATGATCAATAATTGGTTGATTTGTGATAACTAAATAATATGTAACCTAAAAATTATGATTGTGACTCACAATTTATCAAGATGTAATTGTGATCAATTAATTTGATAATTTGCAATGAATAAATGAGTTGTGATCAATAAAATTTTTGATTTTGTGATCAATGAGTAATTTGTGACCTATAAAATTTTTTATTCATGATCAAGAAATAACATGTGATCTATAAAATTCTTGATTTGTAACCGAAAAATAAGTTGTGACAAATAATTTGATTGTGATCGAGAAATTAATTGTGATCAATTAATTTGATAATATGCAATGAATAAATGAGTTGTGACCAATAAATTTTCGGTTCGTGATCGATAAATAATCTGTAACCTATAAAATTTTGATTTGTGTCGAGAAGTAATCCATGACCTGTCAAAGTTTTGATTTGTGACCAATAATTTAATAAGTTGTGAAAATTAATTCGTGACTAATTAATTAGATAATTGTGACCAAATTGCATATAATTGTGATATTAATATTTTTAATTAATAAAATATATATTCAATAAATTAGTTTATAAATAAAATTCTAAAAAAAATCCGATTTTTGAAATTTGAAATAGATGATACTTAACCTCTTCATTATGAAATTTTTCCCCAAAAAAATCCACAACCCCACCCCCACATAGCAAAACTCTCACCTAGCCCTAAAATTCTTCTCTCTCATCTTCTTCATTTTCCTTTCATCCCCTTCTCTATCCTCCCTCTGATGCGGAACTATGCTCAATGGATTGTGATCGAGCAGCACGACTGTGACGACACTAATTCGTCATCATAGGATGCTTCTGTTGTTCGTCCATCCACTTCTTCTTCTTCGAAATAGAGTATACTTTATCTTTTAGATATGATTTTTTTTTCAAACTCATTTTTAGATCATGTTTAATGGAATAAAATTTTATTTAAATTAAAGTTAACAATTAATTTCAACCACATATTTTACAGGATCCATAAATTTTCAATCACGCGTTTTATTAATTTTTATCGGAATCTACTAAAAATCTTATTTTAATCTCCCACCAAACAGGGGCTCGTAATAAAATAATTTTATATGTAAATCTAAAATATTTTCCTACATTTTTACCACATATTCTAAAAAAAAAAATCACTATTTTTTTTAATGAAAATGGTATGTTAGAGTATAATTATTAAATGCATATCCAATAAATTAATCAGATGTTGTGATTCAATATTTTATCAATATTAGTTTCTTTCTAATGTGCCTGTTTCTTGGTTGCAGGTTAACATTCCAAAAGGATTTGCATAAGTTGAGTTCAAGAGTAGGATTGAGGCTGAGAAAGCCCAGTTATATATTAATGGTGTATGATTTTGTCAACAAGCATAATTGAAATGGTCATCAATGTCTTTTGTCTTGCAAATTTATAAGCTCTACCAGTAGTATACAGGCTCAACTGCTCGAGTCAGAGACGGAGCCAGCCCATCGAAGTAGGGGGGTCTCATAGTTGAAGGGGTCGGGGCCGACGGCTGCTCCCGAATTTTATTTTTTTTGAAACATTATCTGTTAAAATAAGGAAAGTGCTTACAATGTGATAGAAAAATTAATCCCTAAAGGAACTTCTAGTGTAAAACATTGTTGATCTAAGTCTTTATAAAGACTATTCTACTTTTTTCGGGTTTCTCCCTTGTTGTCTTGAACTTCTAATACATTTTCTATGTTCCATAGCATTTACTCAAGTAAATAATTGGTTTTACAAGTGATCATTTTTTAAAGAGGTGTCTTTCATTGTATAACTTTAGTTGAGTGTGAA